>CAJHQP010000548.1:0-178367 GCA_905132765.1 Moricandia arvensis | reverse complement strand
CTCATTTTCTTCATGTTTCTCTTCAACAGAATAAACTCTGGACGACTTACTTGAAGGTCGTCCGGATGACCTTCAAGTTAGTCGTCTAGTGTTTCCTTACATTGTGGTTTCGTATGAGCAGTTTCCTTGCACTTTGAGCATCTATAAACCCTGTGTTGTTTCCTGGACTTGCGTCCTCTCATCCTGGATAGCTCCAACCAAGATTGCCATCTTGATTTCTTCAGTCTTCCCGGACCACGTTTTACCTCCGGAGGAAAGCATATGCGTTCCTCAACTTGTTGTCCAACACAAGAATATATATTCTCTGAGTATCCTCCAAACAAATAATCCTTTGAGTACACTGGACTTACAAGTGTGGAGATATGCAAACCAGCATGTGTTCCAGCAGCTATAACATGAGAGCAAGTTATTTTTTTCCACTGCATAAACCCCATAATCACACTTTCCATGTTCCAAATCAACCACACAGTCCATTTTGCCACCTTTCACAAAGAATCGCCATCCATAAATTGGTTGGACCCTCATCGTATCCGCTATTTCCGATCGAACAGCAAGCAAGTATTCAACACCATGACTATGGTGACTTGGGAGACTCAAAGCATCATCTCTCCTTTTCCAAAACCACTTTCCTAGCTTCTCCCTTATGTACTCCAATAGGAACTGAATCGGAAATCCTCTAGCTCGCTTCAGTGCGGAATTAATAGATTCTGCGATGTTGCTTGTTTTTATGTTGTACTTGTCCCCCTTACAATAAACCCTTGACCATAGGTTGACATCGGCATTCTCCAAATACGTTGCAAGATCCGGGTTTGCACTCCGTATCTCAGCCATGTACCGGTCAAAATCTGAAACCCTATGGGCATAAGCAACACCTTTCACCAAGTACAAGAGATGTTTCCCTTTATACTTTTTGACAATGTTATCTTGAAGGTGATAATAACATATTCCTCGGGTTGCCCAAGGAAACACCTTATCACACGCACTTTTAATGGCTGCATGCCGGTCGGAGACTATCACCAGAGGCTGCTCATCAGATACACAACTAGCCAATTTTGTGAAAAACCATTCCCAAGAAGGGTCATCTTCAGCATCTACGATCCCAAAAGCCAATGGAAATATCTGAAAATTCCCATCTTGTGCGGCTGCAACTAACATAGTACCTCCATACTTCCCACTTAGGTGAGTCCCATCCACCACAATTACCCTTCTCTGATACTTAAAACCTCTGATAGAAGCTCCAAATGAGAGAAATAGATACTCAAATCTATTGATAGAATCAAGTCATATAGCTGTGATAGAACCGGGATTTGCTAAGGAGATTTGCTCGAGATATGATGGCAGACGCGAATACCCATCTTCTGCTGATCCTCTCACCAATGTTTGTGCATATAACAGTTCTCTGTATGAAGTGGTGTAATCAAGTGTCATGCCAAACATGTTCTTCATTGCATCAGTGACATGCTGCGGATTCAACCCATCAATGATTCCAACACGATCAATGAAAGCCTACCAACATACTTCGGAGTACAGTGTCTCCGTTGAGCGATTCGGTCTCCCACTGAGCATGTATGTGTTTCCATATACTTTTTTACCCAAAATGTATTTGTTCCATGTTTCACACTCGCTTTGATCTTCCATCCACAACCACTAACCCGACATGTTGCCAAAGGAGAGTTTTCGTTGACTTGTATATTCTGAAGGAGAACTTACACCTAAATGCTGTCAACCGCAGCTCTGAAAGTAGTGCATCCTTGCTAACAAAACTCTGGTTGACGTAGATACTGTTACCGTTCGATCTTTCTCCTTCAATAGCATATGTCTTTCGAATTCTTCAAAACACATATCAACATCTTCTTCCAAATCCTCATCTTTAACTTTTCCATAAACACTGTAATCCTCACCATTCTCGTCCGCTTCAGCAACAATAGAGATATCAACATCTTTCTCCCCATCATCCTCCTCCCCATCATCCTCCTCCACATCATGATTTTCATCTTCAACCAAATCATCATCATCTTCAAAACATTCATCAGCTTCATCATCTTCATCGTCTTCTTCCCTTTCCTCTGAAACCATTTCCATCTTGCTACGGATTGATACACAAAGCCGTACTCCATGCGTTTTGGTTATCTCGAGCAAGTTTCGAACTTGTCTATCACTTATAACATGAATAGGAGGGGTGTCTGGAGCCTGCATCATTTCCGCTGGTAACAAGTAGGTTATCTCCACAGATTCTGTGCTCATGTCCAGGTTATAATCTTCTTGAACCATTGCAACAAGTTCAGCATGTGTCGAACTTTCACTCAACAAAAATAGTCTCGCTCCTTTGAAATTATCAACCATAAAATTCCAATAAAAATCTTTCAAAAACCATTCCCCATACACTGCATGTAAATTACGCAACATATGCAAAAATTCAAAATAAAACACATTAGTAAACATAGAGAAAATGAAAGTTTACTAAACATTGACGCAGATGACTGACGGTTAAGTCTTCTGGAAGACATAGACGACTTACAAGTAAGTCGTCCAAATAGGTCATTTTTGCAATTGACTTTAAGATGAGACGACTTAATTATAAGTCGTCCAGATTTGTTTATTAAGAAAAAAATTCTAGACGAGTTACCAGTAAGTCGTCCAGGATAAACGGGTTAGTTTTGCATTTGACCGAGTTGTGTCAGATTTGACTTTTCCTGGACGACTTACAAGTAAGTCATCTCTGGGAAATCAAAAATTTCAATATTTTGTTAAGGCTAGACGACGTATATGTACGTCGTCTCAGGTTATTTTGCAATTCGAAAATAAAACTTAAATATTTAACTTTTTCCAGATGACTTAGTGAAAGTCGTCTAGGTAGAGGACTTACTTGAAAGTCGTCCGAGATAAGCAAGGTTTGACCAGAATCTCGAAAAAAAATCTGGACGACTTCGCTTATCCTGGATGACTTTAAAGAAGGTCGTCTGACTAGACAACTTCCAAGTAAGTCGTCTGAGAAAAGTTAAATATTTAAGTTTTATTTTCCAATTGCAAAAGTAACCTGAGAAGACTTACGGGTAAGTCGTCTAGATTTAATAAAATATTTGAATTTTTGTTTTCTCAGAGACGACTTACTAGTAAGTCGTCTAGGAAAAGTCAAATATCTGCCACAATTCGGTCAAATGCAAAACTAACCCGTTTATCCTAGACGACTTACAAGTAAGTCGTCTATGATATTCTCTATTTTTTTTTTAACAAACAAAGCTGGAAGACATTCAGTAAGTCGTCTGTTTGCTTAGAAGACTTACAGGTAAGTCTTCTACAGCCAGATGACTTACGGGTAAGTCTTCGACGCGAACAAATCTGAAAAAAAAATTCAATTTCATACCTTTAACTAGTGAGATGACTTCCTAAGCACACATAGTCTTCTCCAACCACCCAAAACCTCAAAAGAAAGTAACCCACGAAGAATAGTATGCTTGAATGGCTCTACCAAACATAAAAAAATTAGAATCAAAAGCTTGAGTTTTTTGGATGAATATGGAGAAAAAGTGAAAGAAATGTTGTTTTTAGTTCATAACAATTAAGAAAGAGATAGTGTCAATCATTATTAGGTGCATTAAAAACTTCAAATTGGTTGTTCATGGTGGTTGGGGTATTGATGGCAATGACAATCTTGTAAATACTTGAAGATGATGAGGTTGAGAGAGTAAAATAGCCATTTTCCAAAAAAAAACAAAAAAAATTTAATGGTATTTTCGTAAATAATGTGAACATATGGGGTGAATAAAACAAAAGAAAAGACAAAAAAAAATGAAAGATTAGTTTTGTGTTTGACTTTGAGTTTTGAGTAAATTTTGCAAAACTCCCATAATTTTTTCACTAAAATTATTTGCTATAAGCGAAGGCTTCAAAATTTCTTTACCAGGCACGACTCTGCTTAAATGATAACTACAACAACTAATAAAATTATTTGTGACATATAAATTATTAGAATTATAAAAGTAAAATTAAGGATATAAATGGTGAAATTTATATTTGAGATTTATTATACATCTTTAAAGTTTAAAGATATAAAGATTTTAAAGCCTTTATGAGATGAAGATATAAAACTATATAGTGTAATGGTCAAGTTATCAAAGAACTTTATATTAATAGAATTCCCACCAAATATAATGAAATATAATATTAATAATTTTAATGATATTTTTGTTTTATATGTAATGCTTCCACACTCAAAATCGATCCCTCGTTGGGCTTTCCAGATGTTACTTGCAACCAAGATAATCTTTTGCATATAGATGAAAAGCACAAAGACTCAAAGAGATTTTTTCCTGAAAATTATTCGATGTCTAGGTAAGGCATAATCCACTAACAGTGATATTGTTGTGAACGATGTGAGAAAAAATAAGTAACAGATAACTAAAATGAAAGATATAAATATTTAACATGGTTTGTGTCTAAAGATACGTCCACAAACAAAGAGAATATTTTATAATGAAAACTGATTTCAAGTACAATTAAATCATGTTATAAATTTTATTTTAAATCAATTAAACAAATTTTATAAATTAACTGATTAATGTTTAGTGTTTAGAAAGATTTTAGATGTATGATATATTTTGATAATTGTTTAATAATATTTGATGTATTGCATTTTATTTTTAAATTTATTGATCTGTAAAGAACTAAGTGAATATTTACATAAATAGAAACTCGGTATAAAGAATGAAATCAATTTCCTAACTAGAGCTCATATGTGTAGTAAACCAATGTTGGAGGAGGTCCAATTTTTTTTTTCTCATAGTACCGAGTAAACATGATCTTATCAATCATGCATGATAGATAATGACCAGGCTTGACGGATTTACCGTGCTTCCTCTCGTTCCTCTCCCTCCAAACATGATAAATGGCAACTTCAAATGCCAAACGCAGTAGAACTAAGCTTAACCTGTCATGCAAGCAGACCGATAGCTGATCCAATGTGGTGTACCAATCTGGATCCGGTTGAAGCAATGACCCAACTATCTCAATCCATAACATAAAGGTGTAAGGACAAGCAAAAAAAAGACAGTCTCTTGATTCATTTGGTTCCCCACAGAACAGGCACATCTGACCTTGTCCCCAAAGACTTGTACGCGAACCAGTAGAGAGCCTATCCTTGACTGCAAGCCATATGATGAAAGCGAACCGAGGAATACCTTGAGAGAACCACACAATCTTACTCCACCTATGAGGCTCCTTCGCTGTCCTTAGCAAATTCCAAGTTTCTGATGCTTTGAAACAAGCTTTGAACTCATTCTCCACAGCCTTCCAGAGGACCAAGTCCTCAGAGTCATTGGGCAATTTTAGCGGGAATTCCATGATATGCATCACCAGATCGCGGAGACCAGCATCTATGCACTGCCGAAATCTCCATTAATTGTTATTTACTACCTCCTTTTTAGCATTCCTCTGGATTCCAAGACTTTGAATCCCTACTTTCCCCATGATATCAATAATCATACATGCTGTGTGTCCAAAACTTCAAATTGTGCTCATTCTTAATCTTGATACGCATATATTTTCCGCCAAATACCTTAGTTTAGTAGCTTCCTCCAGACCCACAAACTCGCACTTGTGTCTTTTACATCCCAAAAATATGATTGCCTTAAAATATGTTGCTTCACCCATGCAATCCATAGAAAATCGGATTTTGAGAAAATACGCCAAATCAGTTTTAACGCAAAAACAATATCCACCTTTTTGATTCTTCGAAGCCCTTAACCTCCCTCCTCCTCAGGAAAACTCACTTCCACCCATGAAACCTTAGCCTTGCTAGTAATGTTGGTAAACCACTCCACAAGAACGCAAAGCACATACTCTCAATCTGATCAATGCAACTTTGAGGCAAACAGAAAGCCGAGGACCAAAATTTAGTGATACTAGAGATTATTGACCTTATAAGTTGGAGATACCCAGCAAAGGAGAGTGCATAGCTTGTCCGACAGAGAAATCGGTTTCATATCTTCGTCACTAAGGGTTCATAGTCACTTCTTGTCACTATCTTGGTTGTGAGGGGAAAACCAAGGTATTTAATTGGCAACGCCGAGACTGAAAGCCCAACCCATGTTGCCTCCTCTTGAAGTTGTTGCTTACCCTGTCCTGCTACAAATACTGTAGACTTGGTGGCATTAATGGTCAGAGCCAAGATGCGAGCAAACTCGTCAAAGACACACAATGTACCGGCTAGAGAATGAGGTGTACCATCTGTGAATATTACAACGTCATCAATGCGATAAATTAACCTCTCTACACCATGGGTGATAACCAATACTTCCATTGCAACACTGCCCTACTTATAAGCTTGGATAAGACATTACTCATAATCACATATAGATAGGGGGCCAGCGAGCAGCCCTTACGAACGCCTCTAGCGCTGGAGAAGAACATTAACTAAGACTGAAAACACAGCGGTGGAGACACATCACATTATCTATGTAACAAACAGATCATGATAATTCGTGGCACAGAGAGTGGTTTCAATAAATGACCACTGGACAGTGTCAAAAGCTTTAGATATGTCTAGCTTGACCGCTGCTCTAGAAAAAATTGTATCCTAGTCCTTAACCAATTTTGTAGCCAGTAAAACGTTCTCAAGGAGCAGTCTATCTTGAACAAAAGCACGCCGTTGAGCTCAATTGCCTCAGGAAGAGTCGCTTTGAGTCTCCTCGCAATAATCTTAGAAATTAGCTTATAAATTACACTACAACAAGCAATTAGCCTGAACCCGTTCATACGTTCTGTCGTAGTGGACTTTGAGACAAAATAGAGGAGGGTGGCATTGATGCTTCTAGGCAGACACCATAGACGAAGAATGACTGGATGGCTGTGATAAGTCCCTTCCTATAACAGGCCATGCCGCTCTGTACAACTCCATGGTAAATCGTCTAGGCCAGGGGCCTTATTGAAGGCATGGAGAATAAAGCATCCTTGATCTCATCAGCCTGTATCGGTTCAACTAGAGATGTTGTTTCCTCTTCTGGACATTGATTGTCAATGAGGTCATGCAAGTTTTCCTGGGAGATCTCCTCAAACTCACTAGGTACTCCTTGTAGAAATTCTTGAATATGAGTTGCTGCCTCCCTCTTAGTGTCCTTGTAAAGTGAGAATACTACCATCTGTAGTAATTACTCTCCTAAAAGTATTCCCAACATTTATACTCTGAGTAACTTTATGGTAAAATCTCATGCTCCAATCACCTAGGCCCAACCATTGAATCCTTGATTTTTGGTAATAAAGTTGTACCTCAATACCCGATATATGACGCTAGTGTTCCCAAGCATCAGATGCATCTTCAAAAGTAGAAGTATGGGGGCTATTCATTTCTTCATTTTTGTTAGCACAAAGATCCTCGTAAGCAGCTGTAACCCTTGCAAGGAGGTCCTCGTACATGTCTCTATTCGGTGCTCTCATATCCACCTTTTTCATCTTTGGCCTCTTGTGAAATAGGGTAAGTGCTGATCTAGAGTGAAATATTGGTGATGTGGAATTCTATACCCGTGATATAATCTCCAAAAACCGAGGATGACCCACTAGATGATTGAAAAACTTGAAAGGCTTCATGTTTCCCGGGGAAGAGCTCTGATCTGTGTGCAGATTCTTAAGTGATCTGATACTCCGTCAGCGTCAAAAGTAGCGTAACCCTGAGGGAAGGCCGTGAGCCAGCTCTCATTAACCAAAACCTGATCCAACTTTTTGCTTATAGGGTTATCATCTTGGCTGTTGCTCCACATGAACAACAGCCCACTGTGACCTAAATCCGTAATATCACAAACCTTGAGAGTCTCTTGAAGCTCCCTTATTGTCCCTCTATCTCCTTCATTCTCAGAAAAAAATGAATGCTCAGTCACTAAAGTAGAAACATTGAACTTTCCTTGAATGATCCAAGGATTTGTACTTCCTGCTACCGAGTTCGAAATCCATTCTATTTCCTTCCATAAACTTCGTCTTTCGCATACACCATTGAACGCATAGACAAATGAATTCAGAAAAGTATCATCTGATACCTTAAACCGAATCCAACAAGTAATCATTTGCGCACTAGAGAACACATGAACAATTCTACTTCATCTGATCAACATACCCAAATTCTTCCCAACCGATGATGAGCATAGTTATGAATCAAGCTCCAACCTAGGAATGTAGCTTCAAACACTTTGCTAAAATTCCCTTCTTGTACTCTAGTTTCCACCAAACAACCAATAGATAACTTTGCAGCTTTAATCCAATGCCTAACTACTTTTTGTTTGCATGCTTTATTGAATCCACACATATTCCAAGAAAAGATTAATGACATCAATGCTTTTTGGAAGAAGATTTCTTGTTTTGATTATGAACTAAGATATGAACTAGTTCCTTGGAGTTTAATATTTGCTTCCTCCCAGCCTTATATTTTCCACGGTTTGCTTGGTTTGAACATTTTCCGGAAACGACCACTTTAGTGTCATCAATGACATCTACTACTGCTCCGTTTTCAGCACTCTCTATCCTAACACCCCCTACAACGATATTTCCGGACTTTTTGTGCATTTATTAACCTCAAATTCCTTATCTGCATTTTTGATGTAACCCTGCCTAGCAGTGCAATCAACCAAAACTACCCGAGTTGGACCATGAAGAAGCTTATGATGGAGAAATACCAACCAGAGCTCAAATGGGAGTTTAGAGACTATCTCACTCCATCAGCTGACCATGATGAGTATTATAGTCAAGCCAAAACCAGTCCAGTTTGTGGGGTTACAAGAGATGATCAATGAATTCACTTTCTCGGTCATATCGGTTCATGGAGGCCACCTGATGATCTAATGAAGTTCGTGTTCCTCCTTGGTGAACCAATGCATTTTTCTATGGAGTCAAAATCAGTATTACATGCCAAGATGTCCAAGAAAGCTTATGGCCATGTTTTGGATCAATGGGCCCAGTTTTCAGCCCAAGAAGAAAGTCACAACAAATTTACTATGGGCCTGTTTCATGCCAAATTAGACCAGCCTTACTTCAGTCCATTTCAAGACCATTCTCACCAATAATACTAAGAGAGAGAGTCAGCAAGAAGTCTAGGTCGTGGGCATGCCAAGAGTCATTCAACAAAAACCTTATTCTGGTCCAAAATCAAGTCTACATTCCTAGTTTCTAAATTTCTTAATTTCTACATTTTGTCTTTTCATTTCTACAACTTGTAACTCCTATATAAATGGATGGACGACTAGTATGTAAAATCATCACCTTTTTTATCAAAAATCTCTCTAAATCTGTGAATCCCTTGTTCATCCATGAACATTGATTGCTAGGATTTCATTCTCTACAAGCAAAACTTGTCTTTAATCACAAACAGAGTTCATTCTCTTGATCTTAGACACATCTACACAAGATCTGATCATTTCTGAAGATCATCCAATCAATCCATCCATCATCATCAAAATCAACCCATATCTCTCTCAAAATCATCAGATCTTCCTTCAAAAGAATCAGGGACAAAGGATCTCGTCCTAAGGGGTCCATCATTTGGTATCAGAGCAGATTTGAAGGCCCTTGATCTCTGGTTTGATTCTGACTTTTCACATTCTTTCTATTTTTTTGGGGTTTTTGATCATCTGATCTTTGTTCTCTTTATCAATCATCTCTTATATTTCTATATGTTGTATTTGCAAGAGGGCCAACCAATTATATAAAAAAAAACGAAATTAAAAGAAAAAAAAACAATCAAGAAAAGTTGAAGAGAAATCCAACTTGGCTGAGGAGAAATCCAGCCCTGGTGGTAAAGCCTCTTGCAAACAAAAATCTTGCAATCTGTCTATCTCTTTCTTCTGTTTTGGGATTGAGTTTTGTTCTCTAAAGGCTTGATCTTTGTTTGTTGCTGAGCTACTAGATTCACAGAGAAATCTCACTGAAAAATATAAGAGAGAAACACTTGAGAGACTGTGAGGCTTCGGCTATTCATATTTGTGCTAACTTTTCTTGTTGAGATTGTAGCAGAAAACCATGGCTGGAGATGTCAGTAAAAGAAAGGAGGCACCAACTTTTACATTGAATAAATTGCAGATGGAAGCAATGATGTCTGAGATAGTGAAAAGAATGATCCATTTCAACAAAAAGATGCTGATGATTTCTTTGGAAATGTTTCTCAGGTTCAGAAGGATTCTAAGACAAAAAGTAGGAGCATGATACCATCTTCCTGTGGCAGAAACGACCCTGATGGCTACTTGGAGTGGGAACAGCAAATGGAACTTGTTTTTGATGGTCAAAACTACTAAGAAAGAAAGAAGGTTAGATTGGCTACAACAGAGTTCGGTGGTAATGCCATTCAATGGTGGGATCAGCTTGTTACTACAAGAAGAAGAACAAGAGAATAACAAGTTGCATCCTTGTTTGAGGTGAAACACTTCATGAAGAAACACTTTGTTTATGGTAACTACAGCAGAAAACAGCTAAGACATGCCAAAGAGGAGACAAGAACTTGCCATGATCATGATCACCCAAGAAAGTTTCAGTCACATAAGCAAAGAAGGCCAGACCCACGTCCTCTCTCATGAGTCAGTGAGCCACTATGTTCTAAGAAGGGATCAGCTATCCAAAAGCTAAAAACAGAGCCATCTAAGGAGGAGGAGATGATGTAACCCTGCCTAACAGTGCAATCAACCAAAATTACCCGAGTTGGACCATGAAGAAGCTTATGATGGAGAAAGACAACCAAAGCTCAAATGGGAGTTTAGAGACTATCTCACTCCATCAACTGACCATGAGGAGTATTATAGTCAAGCCAAAACCAGTCCAGTTTGTGGGGTTACAAGAGATGATCAAAGGATTCACTTTCTCGGTCATATCGGTTCATGAGGCCACCTGATGATCTAATGAAGTTCTTATTCCTCCTCGGTGAACCAATGCATTCTTCTATGGAGCCAAAATCAGTATTACATGTCAAGATGTCCAAGAAAGCTTATGGACACGTTTTGGATCAATGGGCCCAGTTTTCAGCCCAAGAAGAAAGTCATAACAAATTTACTATGTGCCTGTTTCATGCCAAATTAGACCAGCCTTTACATCAGTCCATTTCAAGATCATTCTCACCAAGAATACTAAGAGAGAGTCAACAAGAAGTCTAGGTCGTGGGCATGCCAAGAGTCATTCAACAAAAAACCTTTTCACGGTTTAATATCTGCTTCCTCCCAGCCTTATATTTTCCACAGTTTGCTTGGTTTGAACCTTTTCCGGAAACGACCACTTTAGTGTCATCAATGACATCTACTACTGCTCCGTTTTCAGCACTCTGTCCTAACACCCCCTACAACGATATTTCCTGACTTTTTTGTGCACTCATTAACCTCAAATTCCTTATTTGCATTCCCCTCTTCCTCTACCTCTTCATCAATCTCTCCCTCCTCACGCAAACTCTCAAGTACACGAAACCCCCGAGGTGAAGAAGCTAGACTTTTTTGAGTTTGAATCGTTGGAGAATTGAAAGATTTAATACACCCTTGTACCAACGATTACTTTTCCTTCTCATTTTCCAATGACTTGATGTTTGACTCTCTTTCTGTACCAGCTATAACTAGAGAACCATCCTACTCAGTTCTTCCAAAAGGTTCTCAATTATCCCACTTCTAACTTCTCACTAACTCCAGGCGTGGTATCTTTGTTATTTATTTCCCCTGCAACTTGCGTCCTTTGTAAGATGACAACTGAATTTCCAACCTGAAATTCCTTCTCTGTATGCCCCCACTTTGAGCAAGCTCCATAGTACGGTGGCTGCCAAGGGTAACTAACTTAAACAGTGACATCAGATCCTTATGTATCCATAAAACAAATCTTCTGTTGTAGTGGCTTTTGCAAGTCGACTTCAACAATCATCCTTGCTACATCCAAGCGAAGGCAACGCTCCGTGTTAGCATGAAACTTGAGAAACTTCCATGTAGTCCTAGCTAAGAAGCTCTTTTTACGAATGGAGATATCCTGGGACATTCACTAGATCCACCTATAGGGGCATGGCCGATAGATCATGAGATGTTTGTGCCGTCTCAGGAGTCCACTCGTATACCACCAATGGTTCATATAGATGATAGTATAGTATGATGCAGAGTAGGGTGTTGCGAAGGAAGTTTTGGCATATTCATAAATTGAACATCAATTTTCGAAGCCTTCTCCGGTAAGCCAAGATTTTGTTTACCGTAAAATGAATTGACCCAATGTGAGGAGCATTATTCATAAAATAACCCACCACAAATCTTCTCCAGAGCGGTTCGACGTCCTAGAAGATCTCCTCTGAAATTGTATTTTATTTATATACGATATTTAATTTAATATGAAACTTTATTTAAATTTAAATGAATCTAATTTTTATTAATAAAAATATAAATAAAATATATGATTTTATATTTATTAAATATGAATTTTCATAAGATATTATTTAATTTAATTTTTAGTTATTTCAACTCTTTTTCGTTACGAATTATATCTCTGTAGTTTATTTGATTAACGGTATGATATATTTTGATAAATTTATTTGATATCAAGTTATTGTATTTTATTTATAGAAAATATTTAATATGAAAGTTTATTTAAATGAAATTAATTTTAATGAAATTATAAATAAAATAAATCCATTAATGTATTTATTAAATATGGAATTGCATAAGATATTTTTAAAATTTAATTATTAGTAATTTCAACTCTTTTCGTTATGACTTTTTAGTAAAATATCTTTAATTTACTGATTAATTGTATGATATATTTTGATAAATTTTAAATCTAAAATTTATTTGATATCAATTTAGAGAAATTGTCAAAAATACCACTTTCCTTGTACCACTTTTCAAAAATACCTTAATCACTTATACCCTTGTTTTTTAAGAGGGAAAACACACTTATAACCCTTGGGTTAATTAATCTAAGAATTAGGGTTTAGAGTTAAGGGTTGGTGTAGGGTGGGGGTAGGATTTAGGAATTTAAAATTTAGGATTCTAATTAATTTAAAAAAAAATTGCCCCTTAAAAAGTGATATTTTTGAAAATGTCTCTTTAATGAAGGTAAAAATGAAAAGTGGTACAACAAAAGTGGTATTTTTGAAAATTCCCCATCAATTTATTGTATTTTATTTATATAAAGTATTTAATTTAATATGAACGTTTATTTAAATTTAATTGAATGTAATTTTCTGAAAATATAAATAAAATAATCCATTAATTTTAATTTATTTGATATTGATTGAAATTATTTTTAAAATACATGTAAAAATATATATATATATATATATTTATTTTGATTTTTTTCATAAATTATTTGAATGTTTTAGTCAATTATAATGTTTTATATTGTTTGGATACAAGATTAATTATTGTGTTGTTTGGAAACATAAATAATAGTATAATACTTGTTTTCATAGTTATTTTATAATAGAATGGTGTATCTAATATGTAATTTTACAATTTGTTTTTGAAATTACAAAAAAAGTTGGATCTCACCCCATGCTCGAGAACGGTCACCCGTTTAGAGTCTGTTACGAATGGCAAGCCAAGCAATGAACGAAAACTGCGGTACTGCTTGTGAAAACCAAATTACTCGGGACCACTCAGTCACATTACCATACTAACGAATTTGACTCCAAGTTTTTGTAGACGAGAAACACTTCTTGTAATCATCCTCTCTGTGAGGCCATAACACCCTGTCCCTACCTGCCTCCTCTACCGTCGGATGTACAGACGTGATGCGTGTCATCATCGCCTGTAGCTGACGACCACGCCAACGGTGAATGTTCCACTATCCAAACGTGGATGCATCAGCAACAGTTGCATAGCGGGAGATGCCGAGAGTCCAAGTCCTTGATTCACCTGTCACGTTTATAAGCTTACCCATACCATAAAAGAGTGGACTTACTATTGCTTATCTCTGATTTTAGAAATTCAGAAGCTTGATCTCTTAGCTTCAATAATTTCCTCCATATCCTAGAACCACTGTATTTGTCACTTACATCACAGAAACATCGTGTTTTCAGCAGTTTTAAACGGGTCCAAGCGCCCCCCCCCCCACAATGAGCGAGTGATAGATACTTAATAATATTCTTGTGAATATTCTCTAGTTTGTTTACGTATCTAAGGGGAAAATCCCTATATTGTACTTCTCCCTGTACTATATATTTGATGTGAATACAATCGACATATTCAAGGGAAAACAATACACTTTCATGGTATCAGAGGGTTATCGATACCTCTAACCTAAAACTTCCGCCTACCTCTTCTCTCTTTTCTTCTTCTTCTCGTCGTCTTCTTCTTCACATTTTCTCTTCCTCATTGGCTGCTGCACCAGTTGCTCTTGAACGCGCCTACGGCGTCACTAATATAAAATCACACATCCCTATCATTCTCGACATTGATGACCACAACTATGATGCGTGGCGCGAGCTCTTCCTCCTCCATTGCCAGAGCTTTGACGTTTCCGGCCACCTTGATGGAACACTTTTACCGGCTGACGATAATGACGTTGCGTGGCAGAAGCAAGATGGGCTTGTCAAGCTTTGGTTATACGGCACCCTCTCAAAGAACCTCTCCGAAGCGCTTTCAAGACCGGCGGTACATTCCAAAGAAATCCGTATCGAAAACTTGTTCAGAAACAACAAAGAAGCTCGAGCCATACAACTTGACCACCAGCTTCGAACCAAAGAACTAGGTGATCTATCCATCCACGCCTACTGCCAAGAGATCAAATCCATCTCCGATTTGCTAACCAATGTCGACGCTCCTGTCACTGAAAGGACACTGGTAACATACATGCTGAACGGTCTTTCTCCTAAGTATGATAATATTATCAATGTTATTATCCACAGGCAGCCATTCCCATCATTTGATGAGGCCAGAAACATGTTGACCCTGGAAGAAGATCGTCTTCACTGTGGTAAGAAACAATCATTACAGCACATTGACTCGGCTTCTTCGGACAAGATCCTCACAGCTTCTGTTGCCAACAATGAACGTAAGAACTCCCTACCGCCTCAGCAGCAACAACGTTCATCACAAAACAGAGGACGAGGCAGACATAACAACAGAGGCCGTGGCAGGGGCTACAATAACCAGCAACCGCAACTTCAGCAATGGAACTCACATTTCTGGACAAATGGCTATCAGTTCTGGCCCCAACAACAGCAAATCACTCCTTGGGTTCAGCTTCCTCCACAACAGTTCATGCAACCAGGACTCCTCGGACCACGACCTTACTCCCCGGTTCCTCAAGCCAAAATGCAGAACAATGGAGGACCCAAGATTGAACCAACAATGGACTTTTCGACAGCCTTTAATACAATGACATTGGTGGATCCCAGTGATGCTCAGTGGTATATGGATTCAGGTGCTACTGCACACCTAACCAACTCAACAGGTAATCTTAAGTCCACTTTTGATCTCAGCCCCGGAAAGTCTGTAACGGTTGCAAATGGGACAAACATTCCTATAAATTCTTCTGGTTCATTCTCAATCTCTACAAACACTCGTCCTTTATCTCTTCATAATGTGCTTGTTACTCCATCCATCATTAAAAATCTTGTCTCTGTTCGAAAATTCACTCGTGATAACACTTGCTCTATAGAATTTGATCCCTTTGGCTTCTCTGTGAAGGATCTAATGAGCAAGAAGATGATTCTCCGCAGTGACAGTACCGGTGATCTCTATCCGGTTTTCCCTTCCAGCAACAATAAATCAGTCCAGCACTCAGCACTTTCGGCCACTACTTCTAATGTCTGGCACTGTAGATTAGCTCATCCGAGCAATCAAGTTTTAAACTCTCTTTTCTCTACTTCTGCTTTACCTTGTAATAAAAGAGATACTACCAATCTCTACAATGCTTCTCAGCTAGGAAAGCAAATAAAACATTCTTTTTCTCCTTCTATATCGACTGTCACTGCTCCTTTTGATGTCATTCATTCGGACTTATGGACATCTCCTGTCCAAAGTCTAAGTGGAATCACTTATTATGTTCTTTTCTTGGATGAATACTCACATTTTTTGTATGGGTTTATATTCTCAGAGCAAAAGCCGATGTCTTCTCCAAATTCCTGCACTTTGTCGCATACATAAGAACTCAGTTCAAAGGAGAAATCAAATCCTTCCAATGCGACAACGGTAGTGAATTTAACAACACCAACTTCCACACTTTCTTCACCTCTCATGGCATAAAATTCAGATTCTCATGCCCATACACCTCTCAACAAAATGGTCGACCAGAACGAATGATTCTCACCATCAACAACGGTATTCGCAGCCTTTTGTTCCAAGCTCAACTACCACCAACTTTCTGGGTTGAAGCCTTGCATACCGTTGTCCACATCCTCAATATACTTCCATCAAAAGCCATCCAAAACACTGCACCCTACACAAAACTCTTCTAAAAAAAAACCCTCTTACACTTACCTGCGCACCTTCGGGTGCCTCTGTTACCCAAACCAAAACCATCCCCACACACCCAAACTCTCACCTCGCTCAACAGCCTGCATCTTTCTTGGCTACCCAACAAACCATAAAGGGTACCGCTGCTTTGATCTCACCACCAAAAAAATTATTATCTCTAGACATGTCAATTTTGATGAGTCTTCCTTCCCCTATACCTCATCGAAAACAAAAGAATCGTCAAGTTACGACTTCTTAGACTCAGAACCAGAAACTTCTCCTCTCTTTCGTGCTATCTTGCAATCGCCTTCTGCTCCAGCTCTTCCCGTGATACCCACTGTATCTATGGCGCCAACTCAGACTGCCCCACCAGCAACTGAGGCTCCACGGCATACCATGACAACACGTTCAAAACATGGTATCAAAAATCCAAAACAGATAATTTCTCTTCTATCTGAAACAATCTCACCTCTTCCAAAAAGCCATCTGGCTGCGCTCAAAGACCCCAATTGGAACCCCTCAATGCAAGATGAGTACGAAGCTATTATCAAAAGTGGTACTTATGATCTTGTTCCTAGACCCACTGATGCTAACATTGTTCGTTCCATGTGGTTGTATAAGCATAAATACAATGCAGATGGCACCTTTAAAAAGCACAAAAGCAGGCTGGTGGCGAATGGCAAATCACAAGAGGAAGGAATTGACTTTACGGAGACATTCAGCCCTGTTGTCAAGCTTTCAACCATACGGACAATACTCCATATTGCGCTTGCAAACTCTTGGCCAATCCACCAACTTGATGTGCAGAACGCTTTTCTACATGGAACACTTGATGAGACTGTATACATGTTCCAACCTCCCGGTTTCGTGGATCCGGCAAAACCAAAGCATGTCTGTAAACTCAAACGATCAATTTACGGTTTGAAAAAAGCACCGCGTGCTTGGAATGCTCTGTTTGTCACATTCATAACTACTCATGGCTTTCGTCAATCTAAAAGCGATACTAGTTTATTCATATACAAGAACAACAATGACAGAGCTTACCTTCTTCTTTATGTCAACGACATCATCGTCACGGCTTCGTCAAGCTTGCTCTGACAGAAGATCATTCATCAGCTCAAGTCCGAATTTCCAATGACAGACCTCGGCCAACTCAACTTCTTCCTCAGAATCTCGGCAATCTTCAACGACAAGGGCCTTTTCCTGAATCAAACTCGATATGCTGAAGAGATCCTAGAACTCGCAGGCATGAAAGACTGCAAACCATGCTCGACACCAGTAGATATGCAATCAAAACTTTCAGAAAAAGAAGGAAAGCCACTCGACAAACCTACCAAATATAGACGCCTAGCCAGTGCACTACAATTTCTCACCTTCACACGGCCAGATATCTCCTACGCGGTACAACAAATTTGTCTCTTTATGCACGATCCACGAGAGCCACACATGAAAGCACTGCGGAGTATCCTCCGCTACATTCAGGGCACACCAAGTCATGGTCTACAATTGCTAAAGAAACAGAGCATGAAGTTAACGGCTTACTCGGACGCCGACTGGGCTGGGTGTGCCTCCACAAGACGATCTACATCCGGCTACTGCGTTTACTTGGGCGATAAGCTCATCTCTTGGCCAGCCAAAAGACAACCTACGGTGTCACGTTCAAGCGCGGAGGCTGAATACAAAGGGGTGGCTAATGCTGTAGCAGAGGTATGTGGTCTTCGAAATTTGCTTCTAGAAATGGACCTCCCTATCACACAAGCTTCCATAGTCTACTGCGACAATATAAGTGCTGTCTACCTCTCTTCAAACCCTGAACAACATCAACGTACAAAGCACATCGAGATTGACATCCATTTTGTGCGAGAAAAGGTTCAAATGGGACATATCAAGGTTATTCACGTACCTTCTACACTTCAGTACGCGGACATCTTCACCAAGGGTCTTCCGACTTCGATATTCATCAATTTCAGGTCCAGTTTAGGCGTCTCTACACCGGACACTCCAACTGCGGGAAGGTGATAGATACTTAATAATATTCTTGTGAATATTCTCTAGTTTGTTTACGTATCTAAGGGGAAGTTCCCTATATTGTAGTTCTCCCTGTACTATATATTTGATGTGAATACAATCGACATATTCAAGGGAAAACAATACACTTTCAAAGCGAGAACACATAAGTAATCGCCATCTAAGGTTAAGAGAGAAGACACAAGATGAATCTGTCAAGCGCCTAATGCCCAAACCACCTTCCGAACTAGATTTACAAACCTCTTCCCAAGCCACCTTCGCTTTAGTAGTCGAGTTCGGGGAACCTGACCAAAGGAAAGCGCTACACATGCTTTCGATGATCTCCAGAAAGCTCTTGGGAAGTCTAAATACCGAACTCCAGAAGTTTGTGATACTGTCAATTACCGAGTTTATAAGCTGCAACATTCCTGCGTAAGAGAGAGCTTTGTTTGACCAGGAGAGAAGACACGTTCTGATCTTTTCTATGAGTGGCTTATAATCTGTCATTGTCATAAATTTAGTAGTAAGATGTAGTCCCAAATACCGTACTGGGAGACTATCTATATGCAGAACCAAACAGTTCACCTCATCTTGAAAGCCCTGAGTTATCCTTACCGCCAAGAAGAGTGATGATTTCTTAGGGTTAATCTTAAGACCAGAGAGACTTTCAGACTCAGCAAGAATATCAAAAATACCTATCAGCGAGTCAGGATTGCCATCGGTGAAAACCATAATGTCATATGCGAAACTCAGATGCATAAGTGGGACTTATGAGAAAGTAAGGTGGAAACCAATACTACCAGACATCGCAGCCTTGTTGAGGAGGCGAGATAGAACATTGATGGTGTAACAAAGAATCAAGGGGAGAGATCACATCCCTGACGGAGGACCCTCACACTATGAAGAAACCTTCGAACTTGCCATTTACCGCAAGTGAGAAAGACGTAGTGGAGAGGCAGATGGTAATCCAATTTATAAACTTCTCCGAGTTGTTCATGGCACGGAGTGTGTTGGCAATAAATGATTACTTGACAGTATCAAAGGCCTTTGAAATGTCAAGCTTAAGAACACTACGAGCCTCAATAGAAGTCTTGTGGTAATATTTCACTAGCTCGTAGCTAGTAACACATTCTCTAGAAGGAGTCTACCTTTGATGAATGATTTGGTTCAATGAGTTAAGGAAGAAGAAATTGAGACGGTTTGAAAATATCTTTGAGACTACCTTGTATAAGATATTACAGCAGGAGATTGGTCTAAAATCTTTTAATGTTTCTGCGCCTTGGACTTTAGGAATTAGCGTAAGTATCGTCGCATTGACACCACGAGGTAAGAATCCATACATGAATAAAGTTTGAACTGCAATAGTAAAATATTTACATATTATACCCCAAGCAGCACAATATAAGTCAGCTGGGCTACCATCCGGGTCAAGTGCTTTGTTCGAAGGCATAGAGAAAAGGACATGTTTTATCGCTGCCTCGGAAATGGGGTGAATTAGGAACTCATCAGTGTGGCCTGGAAAACGGAAATCAAGAATATCAGGGAGGTAGTGAGTGATATCATTTGGGGCGTGTGTGGATATTGTACCAAGAAACTGAGCAAAATGATTTGCAGCAGCCTTCTTTATTGCCTTAGGATCCGTTAGAAATGTTCCATTTTCCAGCACAGGTCGACATATAGCATTAAAAGAAGTTCTACTCTGGACAATTTTTTGGAAGAAACCAGAGTTCTGATCCCCATATTTCAACCAAAGAATGCATGACTTCTGTAGTAGATAGCGTTCCTCAATGCTTGCCCAATGATTCCCCTTAGTCATTGGAATTTTGCGCCAGGACTTCAGAGAGCCTTCTCTTGACAACGATTTTGGAAAGCTTCTTTAGCACTTCTAGGTATATATCCATTTTTTTGTTCAAGAGACGCAACACCTGCTTAAGTTTCTTCAATTTACGGTGAAAGAGGTAAAGTGTAGATCGGGAGTAATACAACAGTTCTTTGGAGTTCCATGATTCAACGACCATAAAATCAGGGTGATCCGCTAGGAAATTATAGAACTTTAAAGGTCTCCTATTACCCAATACCGGGGCATCAAGGAAAACTCTTCAACGTGCATGACCTGATATACCCGAAGGCTCAAATTTCGCCTAGGCTTTAGAAAAAATGAGTTAACCACACATCGTTGACAAGTACGTGGTCACGTTTTTTAGCCACAAGATTCATATGCTAATTATTCGTTCAAGTGAACAAGGTGCCTAGCGAAGCCAAGTTTTGAGATAACTGTTGGGTTCCTTTTAGATGGAGCAAACCTAATGGGTTTGGTTGGTGATAACCAAACTTGAAAGTTAGACAATAGAAATTAGTCCATAAGATTAGTATTGGCCTTTGGGATTATGAGACACTATATAAAGTTTCTTAAACTAATTTATGTGAAAATAGAAGACATACACAAGAAAAGAAGATTAGAAAAAGAGAGAAAATGTTCGTCTGGGTTTTGTCAAGGCAGGTTTTAGAGGGTCAAAAGGATCCTGACCGGGCTGATATTTTCCAGGAAGCTTCACAATTCAGTTGGTTAGAGTTTCACCGAAGGGATGTAGATTTGAACGGTTGGATCTTCTGAGATCTGAGTTTAAGTGAAGCTTGTCGTCATAGTTTTTTAGCAGTGTTGTCTTGAGTGTTTGGTAAATCCAACGGTAAGATCTTTTCTGATTGAGTTGCAACTTAGTAGAAGTGTTTTTGACTTGTTCATCTTAGATTTGTACGGTGGGATTAGTCTCTGGTTTCCGGATTCCAAGTGGGCTGAGATGTTTTGTGGCTGCCTGTTTTGGAGCTTGTTATTGCTCTCTTGTTGTTGTTGTATCTTGTGTTGGAGATAAATCTTTGTAGCTAGAATCTCTGTTCTGTTCAGGTCATTAGACATGGAGGACGTGGTTGTACTCATACCCATTTTTATAGTATATTTTTGAGTGGACTACGGTCTTGTGGTTCTTCCTTCTCACATTGAGGAGGTTTTCCACATAAAAAGTGTTTGACTCATTTAGTTTCTGCTTATATTATATTATGCTATCGTTGAAGTATTTTCCTCACAGGCTCACACAAGGTCAGGGCAGACACGATCTCGTTGTAGTTTCCGTTGGGCCGTGTGTCCTTCCCCCCCCTCCAACAAAGTGGTATCAGAGCTACTGGGTTTAGAGCTTTAACTTCGGGTTATTGTTTGCTTTTGTGAATGATGGAAAATATGGTCATGATGATAAGCTTGAATGGTACTAAATATTATCTATGGAAGGAAAAATGGAGAATTCGGTCGTTGTTACAGAATTCCATGTTCCAGTATTCAAGGAGAAAAACATGAAAAGAAGACGAATGAAGAGTGGAAGTTGCAGCATCGCCAAGTGTATGAGTTATAAGGCAGTGGGTAGATGATATTGTCTTTCATCATATTGAGACTGATATTGATGCTTGTTCTTTGTGGTTGAAGCTGGAGCAGTTATATGCTAGGAAGACCGGAAATAACAAGATGTACATGATCAAGAAATTGATTGAGAAAAGGTATCAGGAGGGGACTCATATGACGGATCACTTAAATGTGTTTTACGTATTCCTCAACAAGTTATATGATATTGATATATTGTGTGTTTAGACACATTGTGCCTACGTTTTCTGAAGTGTTTTCAGGTCTTTATCGAGTCAATTTAGTCCTTTTAAGTCATTACATGTCTGGAGTAGGTTAGGAGGCTCTAGGAGGGACACATGAAGAAAGGAATGTAAAATGGAGTTTTCCTGCGTTAAACCAAACATAGCAACCTGACGAGTTTTTCCAAGTGAACGGAGCAACCGACTGACTGCTCTCGCGGTAGAGATTTTTAAGAAAACTTCTAATATTTCGGATTTAACCTAATCATCCTTATTTTCTCTCCTGCAACCGTCAGAGACCTGTAATATATCTTTTCTGAAAATCTATTATTTTTTGACTAGTTTTTACACAAGAACCATACCTTAAAGCTTTTTATTTTGGCGATTTTCTACCTTGTAAAGGGAGAAGGATCTCTCTCGCCTTGGAGAAGAACCCCATGAACCATATTCTGTCTTTAGAAATCTTTGTTCTAGATTGTTCCCAACTTCCCAACAGAGCTTGAATAATTGTTTGGTTCACTATGTTAACACCCGATGAAGTGACCCTAGGCTAGCTCTCTAATCATCTAAAGTTTCTAAAACAACTTGTTACTTGCTTTTTACGATTTCTAATTCTTAAAAACCATTCATTGTTTTAGCTTGATATTGATCCCATAAAGATAAAGTGTAAACTGGTCCTCTAGAATTGAATCTAAAGTATTACAACAACCATTGTTAACTTGACAGTAGCAAGATCCAATTTTAGTGTATCAAGTTTTGGCGCCGTTGCCGGGGTCCAGCTTTTTACCTTTATTTTCGGTAATATATTTAGTCTAAGACCTCTAACTTTCTCTATCCTTTTTGTTGCAGCTAATGTTCCAGGTGCATGACTAGTACACATACTCGGAGAAACGCACAAGGAGAGTTAGTAATGCTTACAAATCAGGAGCTAGCAAGGTTAGAAAGAACCAACCGACAACAACAAAGGCCAAACAACACCAACATGGGTGATCAAGTCCATTTGGATGATCTTGCTACTACAATGAAACAAATGCAACAGCCGATGCAGCAGATCATCCAAGCTCAGCAGGAAGCTGCTCAACACGCTACTCTACTCGCCTCGCAACAGCAGCAATAGCAGGAACAAGCTGCTCTGATTGGGTAGAGAAACATTCCGCGTAATTTCCCTAAATACGCTGTCTGCCATTACTCCTCCACCCTGCAACAAACATGACTTCAAGATCAACCCTGCTTTGATCACTCTGGTGCAGAGGAAAGTTTTCTATGGTCTCCCGGCAGAGATCCCGATGAAGCATATTGAAAGATTTGAGCAAGTTTGCAGCTTTACTCGTGCAAATGGTGTACCACCAGACTACAACAAGTCCATGCTACTTCCGTTCTCTCTTGATGGAAAGGTTGCACGGTGGTTGAACTCTCTCCTTACCGGCTCTCTGAATTTGTGGGAGCAGGTCCGATCAGCATTCCTAAGCCACTTCTACACGAAGGCAAAGGCTGCAACATTTAGGAACAAGATCACCTTTTTCAGACAGCTCACTGATGAGCCTTTTTGCGACGCACGGGAGCGTTTCAATGACAACCACAGAGAACGCCCTCACCATGGATTTGATTATGATTATCTCCTGGGCATTTTCTATGATGGAGTAGACTTTGAATGCCGAAGTGCTCTAAACTCTGCGAGAAATAGAGATTTTATGACTCAGACCACTGATAGAGTATTTGAGCTGATTGAGAACATGACAACTAGCTCAGCCAATAAGAATCAGAAGATTTACCACTCAAAGAATGTCAACAGTATTGACACTCAGAAGATAGACGAGTTAACAGCTAAGGTTGATCAGCTGCTTAAAAATAACCAAGGGAAAGTCTTCATCATGGAGGAAGCTGTGGACGAGCAGATTCAGAACACTCAAGAGGTTGCTCCCGAGGCTGAAAAGAAAGGGAACGATCAGCAAGAGGTCATCTACATCAACGGACATGGGTATGTGCAGAAAAAATATGCACAAGGTGCAAGGTATTATCAAGGCTTCCCGCAAAACTTTCAGGGTAAAACCTTCATTTTCAGTCAGGCACATAATCGATTTGTGGGTCAAAATCAGAACCAGAACCAGCAGAACATACAGAGCAATCAGCAAGCTGCTCCAGCTTCTGCGAGCGGTCCGCAAGATGAGCTGAAAGGTTTGGGTATGATGATGCAACAGCTGTTGTAATGTCAGCAGATTTAGGGCAAGAGATTGAATCAAGTCACCACGAACATCAACACCAGGATGGACAACATGTTCACTGAGCTAAACACCAAGTACGATGCTGTTGCGAGTCACACAAGAAAGATGGACGTTCAGATTCAAACAGTTGAGAGTCTCAAGAGACAGCAAGGTACGCTCCCTGAAAAAACAAATAAAATTCCAAGGGCTAAGCATTGTAGTGCAATAGAGCAGTTGTTTGCTGAGACTGCTTTAGGTGCAAAAGAGAGAACATCGCACCCTGCTAGCTCTGAAGCGACTTCTCCCAACGAATCTTTTGAGACTCCACCAGTACGAGTGTATTTTCCTAAGGTTCCCTATTCACTCCCACCTAGACATATGATGGATCACATTGTGAGGACCAGCTAGCTGGATTTAGGAAGATGATGAGAAGGCTTTCTAAAAAGATCTCATTTTAACATGCTTGGGAGATTCGTCCATTGCATATGTTCTAAAACTGTAGAGAGACTCAAGTGGAAATTGGGGCACTCTCTATCGAAGCATTGAGACCAGAACCCAAGGTATTGCCTAAGCTTGATGATCCTGGAAAGTTTGTTTTCCCATGTTCCATTACATGAGTTAAATTCAAGGAAGCTCTTTGTGACTTAGGGTCTAGTGTGAATCTTGTCTCAAAGGTGATTGTAGACAAGCTGGGTAATTTCGATGTTGAGCGTTCTCAGATGACTCTTGCTTTTGCAAACTCTTCCAGAGCAGTCCCTTATGGTACCATTGGCAACATTCTTGTCAAAGTTGGGGACTGTATTATGCATACTGAATTTCAGGTTGTTGAGATGAGCAAGGAATATGAGATTCCTTTGATCCTTGGAAGACCATTTATGACTACAGTGGGAGCAATCATCGATATGTCTAATAAGAGATTCTCCTTCTCCAACATCAACAAGAAAGTTTTCTACAAGGCTATCCCGACCAGATTCCCTACGTTGCACGCCTCTTGCATCTCATTGGTTAGTGGAGAGAATCTGAAAGTTGATCCTAAAAGGGAGCTTAGTGATAAGGGTGAAACAGGCTGGTCTTGGATGGAGATCCTCACACTGATACCAAGAAACTCAGTGGGTATGCAATGGTGAAAGAAAAGGTTCAGAAGAAAAAGGTCAAGGGTGATCCTACAATGACTTTGATACCTCGTGTGTGTGTTGAGAACTCCATTGAGTATAAGGTAATGTGCAAAGGTACATCTAAACCATTTTCTAAAGTCAGAGCTATTCTCACACATGAGTTGTAAGAGAAAGAGGAAGTTGCTGTTAAAAGGTTGTTGAGTAGAGTTTTGAAGCTGAACATGTCTGATTGTAGAGCTTGTTTTGGAACAAGCGCTCAAGCTCAACCTGACTGAACCTTATCACCAAGTCAAGCTAGTGACTTAAACCAAGCGCTTGGTGGGAGGCAACCCGCTGGTAAGTGTAAATATCATTAGGATTTGCTTTTCACTTATTGGTTTAAGTTTTTTGAGTCTTAGGTCAAAAATAAAAACCCAGATGTTTCAAATTTATGGGTTTTAGAAACAAAGAAACCATCCTTCTGAAAGGAGCGGCTGTTCTAGGCAGAGATCTGACGATAGAGAACCCAAAATTTTTCGGAGCACCCGCTCCATGCAAGTAAGTATCTCGACAAACAAAAAAAATCATATTCTTGTTTACACCTTCTCTCTGATTTATTTCCACACCAGGGATGGTGTGAAATAGGTCTAGCGGAGGGCCTTTGTCATTTACTAACTCGTTTCCTTCTTTTGTTTTTTCTTTTGAGTCAGTTTGAGTCAGTTTTTAGGATCGAGTCAGTCAAAACTTTGTAGGAATTGGGACCTTGTTATGTGTTGATCACTAACGACCTCGTGCTTTAGCTATCTTATTCAGTGACCTTAGCTGTGGCGAAAGACACACATGTGGACCTAGCACACCCTGACATTATCTAATTTGGTTCTCCAGAAGCTTTCGGCTTGTCGAGGTTACACTGGTAAGACTTAGCTCCATTTAACTTGAACCTAATCTTGTCTGTAATTCTTCTTATTATGGGCGTTAGATCAGGGAAGCGAGAATACACTGAGGACTTCTATTCTTTCTATCCATCTTGATCATCCTGAGTGGCTAGCTCTTTTTAGCTAGTTCCTACCATGCACCTTAAACTTTATTCCACCTTCATGCATTTGTTTTCAGTGTTATATGTGCAGATATGTGCAAAAAGGTCGGATTAAGGGGACCAACCGCTACATAACCAATGAACCGCACGAAAGGGTGGAGAACCAGAATGGTTGCGAAATCAGAACCACCAGTGGCACTCATAACTATCACATGTTACCTCCTTCTTTGTCACATCACATCTCCGAAAAAAACGAGATAAGGTGATGGAGAAGGGGAAGAATTCAAAGAAACATTATCCACTGGGAAAGTTAAGTAAAAGATTGAGTACCGAGTTGAAAGAACAAGGAGCAGGCGGATGATCAGAGCAATTGTTCCAGAGAGAGAGAGCAGGGAAAAATGAGTGGAGGCTATGGACATCAATGGATCTATCCTCTCTTGCAATTTTGCGAGATATCATGCATCCTCTACAAAGAAATGGTAACCCCTAAACACTGATTAGCTCCCCCCCCCACTTAAATGGCCTTTTTCACACCTAGATCAGCCTAACCTAAATAATTCTTGTGATGAGAAGCTTATGCCACTCTTAATTGATTGTAAGGAGCTTTGTCTAGAAGGTGTGACTTTTGCAGGTTTGAGATATAGAGTATTGATCCGATCTTGAACAGCAGTCAGTAGGGTTTTGGTGAGGATGTGTTGTCCTAGTTTATTTGCTCGGTGGTTCAGAGAGTCGTGGTTAAAATATGGTAATCGAGAATAGAAGAGTTCGCAGACTTTCAAACCTTTATCCTTGTGCTTGATACTTGACATTGTTTGAGGGCAAACAATGATCTAAGTCTAGGGGAATTGATATATTGTGTTTTTGACACATTGTGCATATGTTTTCTAAAGTGTTTTCATGTCTTTATCGAGTCAATTTAGTCCTTTGAGTCATTACATGTATGGAGTAGGTTATGAGGCTCTAGGAGGGACACATGAAGAAAGGAATGCAAATTGGAGTTTTCTTGCGTTAAACCGAACATAGCAACCTGACGAGTATTCCCGAGTGAACGGAGCAACTGGCTGACTGCTCTCGTGGCAAAGATTTTTTAGAAAACTTCTAATATTTCGGGATTTTCCAATAATCATCCCTATTTTCTCTCCTGCAGCCGTAAGAGACCTGAATATATCTTTTCTGAATTCTATTATTTCAAGACTACTTTTAACACAAGAACCAGACCTTAGAGCTCTTGATTTTGGCAATTTTCTACCTTGTAAAGGGAGAACTATCTCTCTCTCTCTCGCCTTATAGAAGAACCCTCTGAACCCTATTTCTATTTTATTGCGGTCATACATGTTTCATTCAGTCTCTATCTTTGTGTTTACTTGTGTCATGGATGAGTGTTCGGCTTGTTAGTCTAGAGTTCTAGGGTGTTGATTCGTGAACTGAACATAGATAAGCATTAATTGAATGTCTTCATTCATAGCTGTTCTTACTGCCTGCATTAACCTGATCACGTAATGTTTGAACTTAAGTTAGCCTTGTCATTAACCGTGAACTAGGTTGCTACATCTGCTATGAACGAGCAATGTATCCCTAATCAGCGAAAGTAGATATTAGGATGCCTTGTGAACTAACTAGATCTGAACCCTAATGTTTTCTGTCAGGCCTTGATCCAAGCGAGAGCTTAGGCATCAAGATCGATCCGCAAAAGGAGCAGTTCCACGAGAGTGGGCTTTTCTATCGTTAGAAATCTGAGTTCTAGATTTTTCCCAACCGAGCTTGAATAATTGTGTGGTTCACTATGTTAACACTTGATGAAGTGACCCTAGGCTAGCTCTCTAATCATCTAAAGTTTCTAAAATAACTTGTTACTTCCTTTTTACGATTTCTAATACTTAAAAACCATTCATTGTTTTAGCTTGATATTGATCCCATAAATATAAAGTGTAAACTTGTCCTCTGGAATTGAATCTAAAGTATTACAACAACCATTGTTAACTTGACAATAGCAAGATCCAATTTTAGTGTATCAGATATGGGAATGAAATTTGATGATGAGATTCACTGTTTGTGGCTTTTTGGTCTTTACCGGATTCTTGGGAGGTTTTCAGGATGTCTCTTTGTAACTCCGCATCGGAAGGTACTATTTCGATAGATTCAGTGAAGATCATTGTTCTTAATGAGGAAGCAAGAAGAGAGTCGAATGCTATCAGTTCGCGTTCTTATGTCTTTGTTACTGAGTCAAGGGGGAGAAGTTCGTATAGAGAGCCCAAGAAGAACAAGAACATGAGGAGAAAATCTAATAAAATTGAAAATATGGTGTGTTATTTCTGTCATAAGAAAAGGCACATGAAGAAGGATTGTTGGAAGTTGAAGAACAAGCAGCAAGGTAATCAAGAAGAAAAGGTGGATCGGGTGAACGTCACTGAAAAACAGTTTCTTGAGGGTGATGCCATTAATGTCGCATGCCATGAAACCAGTGGGTGGTTGATAGTGGAGCTACTACTCATGCTACATCACATCGGGATTTTTTTTCTACTCATACTAGTCTTGGGACTAGGTTATCGCTTAAGGATGTTAAGCATGTCCCAGATATTCAGATGAATCTGATATCGACGAGAAGACTTGATGATGAGGGTTATTACAGTTTACACAGTGGTGGTAAATGGAAGCTCTCTCGTGGTTCTTTGATTATGGCTCGAGGTGCGAAGTCATCATCCTTTTATTGGATGCAAGCTAAGGTCTCTAGAGATGATTTTAATGCGGTGGAGAATGATAGTGGCATGGAGTTATCGCATAAGAGACTCGGTCACATGAGTGAGAGGGGAATGTATGTGTTGTCTAAGAATGAGGTGATTCCAGGAACCACCGGTTTGCACATGCAGAAGTGTTTGCATTGTTTGGTGGGAAAAACACATAGCATCTTTCAAGTCTTTTGCGCCTTCTAAGAAACCCGAGATACTGGAGTCGGGACATTAAGATGTGTGTGGTCCAATGAAGACAAGATCTCTTGGCGGCGCATGACTTTCATTGATGATCATTCAAGAAAGTTTTGGATATTTCCTATGAGGAAGAGGATCAGGAGCTGGGATATTTCAAGCATTTTGTGGCATTGGTTGAGAGACAAACAAGAAAGAAGTTGAAGTGTATCCGCAGTGATAATGGTGGAGAGTATTCTAGACCATTTGATGCTTATTGCAAAGAGAATGGAATAAGACATCAGTTCACGCCACCTTAGACTCTACAGTTGAATGGGTTAGCTGAAAGGATGAACATGACATCGTCGAGAGGATGAGATGTTTGATTTCACAGTCAAGCTTATCGATGACTTTCTGGGGAGAAGCTTTGAACACGATGGTTCATGTGCTGAATTTGTCACCGAGTGCTCCATTGGAGGGTGATATTCTAAAGAGGATTTGGATCGGTAAGAATGTTTGTTATGGTCATTTGAGGGTCTTTAGATACAAGACATTTGTTTACATTCCTAAGGATGAGAGATCAAAGTTGAGATGAAGTTAAGACAATGTGTGTTCATCGGTTATGGTCAGGATGAGTTTGGGTACAGATTTTATGATCCTATTGAGAAGAAGCTCGTAAGGAGCTGAGATGTTGTGTTCATGGAAGATCAAACAATTAAGTACATCAACAAGTCCAGAAATCCAACTCAGGTTTATGAGAGTTGATCAATACATAGGCTACTCCTTCTATGTTGGTCCTCAGTGAGGTCGAGGTTGAGGTTCAAGATGATACACCCAGTGAAGATGCTCCCGCACATGAAGAAGGCAGTGGTGATCATGGTGACGATCATGGTGAGACACCAATTGCTGAGAACGAACCTACTATTGTTAATAGATCCGAGAGAGGTCTTAAACCGTAGACAACATATGATCCTAGTGAGTATGTGATGCTTATTGATGGGGGAGAGCCTGAAACCTATGATGAATCTTTGGAGGATGAACACAAGGATATGTTGTTTGGAACCACATATTAGGAGATGGATTCTTTTGAGGAGAATCATACTTTTGATTTGGTGGAATTGCCTAAGGGCAAAAAGGCTCTGCTTAATACATGAGTGTATAGAATTAAGCATGAGGGTACTAGTTTGCGACGTCGATACAAGGCTAGATTGGTTGTTAAATTCTACAGCCAAAAGAAGGGGATTGATTATGATGAAATTATTTCTCCTGTTGTGAAGATGTCATCCATTCATGTTGTGCTTAAATTGGCAGCAAGTCTTGATCTAGAGGTTGAGCAAATGGATGTCAAAACTTCTTTTCTTCATGGTGATTTGGAGGAATAGATCTACATGGAATAACCAGAAGGCTATGTGAAAAAGGGCAAGGAAAATTTGGTTTGGCGCTTGAAGAAAAGCCTTTATGGATTGAAGCAAGCACCGAGGCAGTGGTACATGAAGTTCAAATATGTTATGGTGTATTTGTGAAGGTGTTTGGTGATCATGATTTTATCATCTTGTTGTTGTATGTCAATGATATGTTGATTGTGGGCAGGAACATGGACATAATTAAGGAGCTCAAAGAGGAGTTGAGCATGTCCTTTGCCATGAAAGATATGGGTCTAACAAAACAGATTCTCGGTAAGAGGATTGTTAGAGATATAGGTGAGAAGCTGATTCACTTGTCTCAGGAAAGTACATTGAAAAATTACTTAAACGGTTTCACATGGACAAGTCTAAAGTGTTGAGTACTCCTCTTGCTCACACTTAAGACTTAGCAGTCACTAGGGTACGAAGACATATGCCGAGAACGAAGATATAGCAAGAGTTCCATATGCTTCTGCAGTGGGTAGTTTGATGTATGCCATGGTCTGTACAGGACCAGATTTAGCCTACGCCGTTGGAGTTGTTAGCAAGTTCCTCTCCAGTCCAGGAAGAAAATATTGGAATACTATGAAGTGGATTTTGAGGTATCTCCGAGAAACTTCTGATTTGAAGATTACTTTTGGGGGTAAGAAGCCTTTGCTTGTCAATTATACTGATTCTGACATGTATGGAAATGTTGATTCTAGTAAGTTGACTTCAGGTTACTTGGTAACATTAGTGCGTGGATCTGTGGCATGGCAGTCAAGGTGGAAAAAGTGTGTTACACTATCTACCACTGAGACAAAATTCATTGCTGTAACTGAAGCTTGTAAATAGTTGTTGTGGATGAAGAGCTTTTGTGAAGAGATCGTTTCAAGCAAGAAAAATTTGTGTTGCTTTGTGATAGTCAAAGCGTCATTTGTCTCGAGAATAATTCTACATTTCAATCGAAGTCAAAACACATTCATAAGTGGTATCATTGGATACATGATGTGGTTGCTTCTAAGGAAGTGAAACTTGAAAATGTTCATACGGATGATAATGGATCCGATATGATGACAAAGTCTTTACCGAGAGGGAATCTTGAGGTATGCCGAGGGATAGCCGGAAAGGATTTTACCTCCAACTAGTCAGAAGGGGAGTTTGTTGGGTTCCTTATAGATGGAGAAAATCCAATGGGTTTGGTTGGTGATAACCAAACTTGAAAGTTGGGTCGTTGGTATTATTCCATGAGATTAGTATTGGGCCTTGGGGGTTAATGAGACACTATCTAAAGTCTCTTAACCCAATTTGTGTGAAAATATAGGACATAACACAAGGAAAAAAAAGATTAGACAAAAGAGAGAAAATGAAAGGAGTCAGAATTCGTCTGGGTTTTCAAGACAGGTTTTGGAGAGTCAAACAGAGTCAGATCGAGCTGATATTTTGTGTGAAGAGGTTCAGGGAAGGGATTTAGTGAAGCTGGTCGTCAAATTTTTTCAGCAGTGCTGTCTTGAGTGTTTGGTAAATCCGATGGTGAGATCTTCTCTTATTGAGCTGAAACTTGATAGAAGTGTTTTTGACTTGTTCATCTTGGATTTGGACGGTGGGATTAGTTTCTGGTTGCTTTGTGGCGACCTGTTTTTGAAGCTTGTGTGTTGCTTTCTTTTTGTTATTATATCTTGTGTTGGAGATAGCTCATTGTAGCTAGAGTCTCTGTTCTGTTCAGGTTGTGGAACAGGGAGGACGTGGTTGCACTCATACCCATTTATGTAGTGGATTGTTGAGTGGACTATGGTCCCGTGGTTTTTTTCTTCTCACATCGAGGAGATTTTCCACATAAAAAGTGTTTGTCTCATTTAGTTTCTGTTTATACTATATTTTGATATCATCGAAGTATTTTTCTCACAAATTCACACAAGGTCAGGGGAAACACGATCTCGTTTAGTAGTTTCCGCTGTGTCGTGTGTCCTCCCCCCCCCCCAACGATCACACGCCAAGACAGTGGATTGGATGGCTCTCGGTACACTTTGATGCTGAAGAGCAGCACCTGTAGAGTGTTCCGAGGAACATAGAATTTTATTAAAATCCCCCATGATGATCTAAGATACTCTACTTGAAGCGAATGGAGCATTAACTTGGGTCAAACCATCCTAGAGACTTTGGCTCTCAGACTGAAAATTGGAGTCATATATGCAAGAACAGAGAAATTGCTCACCAGTAGATGCATAAACCCAAAACTCTCACAAGTAGATGCATAAACCCAAACTGTAATAGTTTGAGCCGTTTTGTGTAATAAAGCAACATAAGTGTTTTCAGACCAACAAACTAAAATTTCAAGTTTGTCGCAGTCATAATTATTTAGAGTCCTCTAACCAGGGAGAGAAGCTGAAATAACCATTTGGTAGTTGCTTTCTTGAACACGAATCTCAATTAAATAACCAAAAGATGGTTTTAGGGACTGTAACCAGGAACGAAGAGTTATATATTTGCGCATTTTATTTAAGCCCCGAGTTCTCTACGCAAATAGATACATCATCATTTCAATGCCTCCGGGAGGAGGCGCTTTTGTTTTTTGTTTGCTTTGTGTTCTTCTTCTGATCTTTTATGGGAGAGTTGCTTCCTGCAGGTTTGTTTCTGACCTTGTTTTTGTTACGATCCTGTTACCTGCCAGAAAGTTTAGGTTGCTCCTTAGCCACTACCGGAGATTTGTCCTCCTCCATTTCCTCATCAGAACTACTACTCTGAACCTCTCCCTCTTGCACTTCATCATCAAGAATTTGAAAAACGAGATGGAGAAGCCGAACCATGATCCGTCGTAGCTGGTTTCTTTTCTCTTCCTGGAGATACTCTTTGTGCTTTCCTACGTCCTGCCACTATTCACTTCCACTCTGTTCTGAACAATTCACAACCTGGAGGGAAGGAAGATCAATGTCCAGAACCAACAACTCATTATTCCCAATTTGCTGCCCACTACTACTGGCTATTGTTGGCGATGAATCAACTTTATTTTTACTCTGTTCTGCATCCTCTTGTCCTAGTATTTGGACTTTTTTGTATGCCACCTAGACTTATCCTTATTTTTCAAACATTTGGTCAACACAGAATGTTTATGTTTTAGTAAGAGAGATTTCGTGCTATTAAATGGAAGATTAGTCATACAGATAAATATAGAAAACGTTTAATGACTGGTTTTCTTTTTCTAAATTTTAGCAAAGATCGATTAAGGGGGAGATTGGTTCGAGTGTGGTTGTAGAAACTTTACTGTAGAATTTAGTTTGTAAAATTTTTTGATGTAGCTGTAACTGACTTAGTTATAGAAATTAAATGGAAAAAATATAAAAAGAAAATATATTCCTACAGCAATCCTACAACAATATATTTTTGCTTTAGAAAATAAGGCTTTTACAGCCATTTTTTTTTTTGACTTTAAGTTTAAAAACTACTTAAAGCATAATTGGTGATTTATATGGTTGTAAATAGAAATTAGAGCTAAAACCTCTACTTACAGCCCAACCAATCACCCACTAAAACTCATGATCGCACAAAAGAGAGCATTGTCATCTTGTTTGATATTCTTTATCTTAGCTCCTAGACCCCGAGACTGTAATCGCACCGTATATAGGATATATTAAACACATGCTCTTTGGAATCTTGCGACACTTCGATCGATAATCATGTATCAAATATGGTTACGTTCAATTTGTTAGAGACTAATAAGTGTAATCTTGTATGAAGTTATGGAAGAAATGAATTGATGTTGAACCAAAAAAGTGTTGGAACTCGTTTTTGACGAAATGATTTTAGATCATTTTTCGGTTTCTTGTCCGGCGGAGATGTTTGTCGGAATAACCGGCTGCTGGAAACTATGAAGTAGTGTAACCACATGTCCTTAGTTGGTTTCAATGAGAAATAGAGGTGTAAAATGTTTTACGACTTCAAAGTTTGGCTAAGTAAAAATTAGCAAATAACCACTTTAAAAATTATGAATTTGAGTTTAGAGCTTAATTTTCTAATTCGACATTTGTTCATTAACTTATTATTTGCACCAAAAATGTATGTTAATCTTTTGTGTATGATTTAATTTACAAAAAAAAATAAACAAATCCATTATGAAGTTTACTCCCTCTTTTTCTTAAAAAGTGTTTTCCTAACTTTTTTTTGTTTCAAACAAATGTCATTCTATATTTTTAATGCAAATTTCAAATGCAATTTCTTTCATACCCTTTTAACTAACCAATAGATGTTTATTTAAACAATTGTACATTAAACAAAGGTATACTAGCTACAGTGCCCATCCAGACTTATATGGCGACTAAGGCGGACAGAAAATATAATGCCTTTTAACTATATATTTTTTTTACTAAATTAAATATTATAAAAATATAGTACCAAGCATTATTAAAATTTAAGTTATTTTCTAAAAAGATAGAATACAAAAACTCAAATCATACAGCTTATCTTGTCAAAATTTGTCCTTTTATTTGCAGCACTATATAATTTGTAACATTTTTACAAATAAAAAAAATACAACTAAATATATATATATATATATATATATATAATTTATAGAATGCAGTAAACCTATGATAAAATCATGAGAAATTTTATTAGTTGTTAACTTTTCGTAGAGTAAAAGAATATTAAACCCTATCGTATTTTTTGTTTGGATTATAATTTTTCTTTTTTAAATGAACTTACAAAAGAAGAAAAAAGATTTGGAAGATAAAATCTATTCGGAAGATCAATCACATCTAAGAGCATGATTAAGGGGGGGGGGTTCTTAAGGGGTTCTTAATGGGCGGGACCCACTAAAACCTTAAGAACCACCTTTTAAAAATCTTAACTAAGAACCCTTTTTGCTTGGGTTCTTGTACTATTTACGGGCTCCACAGACACGTGACGGCCCGTGATTGGTTCGTTTTTAATTTTCTTTTTTAAAAACAAAAAAATCAAAAAGTCAAAACATAAAAAAAATAAGAACCTTGTATGGGGTTCTAAGATTAATCATGGTCTAAGCAATTGATAGTTAAAGTTAGTTTTCATAGTATTTAAAGTTTACCCATCAAAGAAGATGTGTGAATCTAATAGCAAATAACTGATTATGATATGGGAAATTGGGCTTTGTACCGTAAACAAAAAAAACCTTATGATTAATTAAATGACTTTTTAACCTAATGTGTTAGGATGCACCATATATTTTATGTAATAATACATTTATACCTCACACATAACCGGTTAGACCTAAGAGAATTTAATAAAATAAAAATACCTTTTTTTCTGTTACTCACGTCGTGGCTTATTCGTCTTCACCCAAACGGTAAGGATTCCTTTTAGTAGATAAGGTTAATCGTTTAACTCAGAACAGTGGAGCATGTCGACGCCAACCACTTTGTTCCCAGTGAATGGTTTCTGCGAAGAGTTTCGGCAGGTTCAAAAGCGTCGTGGATTGAGATCTACTCGCATCGTCTGTCGCGTGTGTCGTGGAATTTTTGGGCTCTCGCCAATGATAGATAGCAAAGGAGTAAATTTGACAGAGGTTAGTCCTTTTGTAGCTGTTGAACTCCCCGATTATGCCTTCCTATGAGATTGCATGTCGCAATTGGGTTGTGTAAGGAAATGACCCCCCAAGTTTGTGGCTTTAATATTTGTGTAGTATGGTTGTTTCTATCCCGTATCAATGACATAGTACAAACGTCTAGTTGCATAGTCTAGAACTGGTGCATGTTTATTTACATCGGCTATTATGTGTTTATTTTTGTATTTTCGTGTAAGTTTATGTTCGTATAGTATAGTTGTTTTTATTACATCTTCATGTTATTCCATGGCTATGCTATTTTGGTTTTAGTTCTTAATATAGTGGCCTATATATATTTGGACATATAGTGGACCCGAAAATGGTACAGACTGTAATTAAACAGTACAGATCTGAAGCATGTCTATATTTATCGTTTGTTTGTGTGTTTCTGTGTGAATTTCCGTGTTGTTTAGATTCCATTTTCAAGCCATCGTTTGCTTAACTGTTTAAATGGTATGTAATGGAAGATATAGGGATACCAAGTCGATTGTTCGAATTTGGATTTGAACCAGCTGGCCGGAAATAGGTAAATAACTATTTCAACCTCCTTTGAATTGAGTTGATCAAGACTGCCACATAGGACGACTATTTGGAGATGTTGAATGCATCACAATTCAGGAAAATATTGCAAATAGAAAATATATATTTGCTTATTTGAGACATATATAGTATAGTATTTTTATATCATTTAAAAAGTTCAATAATTTGTACTATACTATTTTACATGTTTCTGTGTATATATATTTTTATTCATATAAATTGTTCCAAATTATTAATTTCAAACATTTCTTTGTCAATTGATTATTAATATATACTGTTTATACAAATATATTTATCATGTTCAATGTACTTATAATTTCATGTGTAAAAAATTTCTCAAATTATAATGTCTATTCTATTAGAGAAATATAGAATAGGAATGTGACACAATACTATTATGTTTGTTGTTATTCCACCTTTAACACCAACTCATCCACCAATTGTTTCATCGTCATCACTGTCTTATCTTCAAGAAATTTAATTATTTAGCAAATTCATTCTTACAAATTTCTAGTTTACAAGTCTAAGTCTATTCTATAGTTCCTACATATATTGTATAGTATATTACATAATTTCATATTTTGATATTGGGTTTAAAGGTTGTATTTGGGTTTACGATTTAGTGATTAAAATTTAGGGTTTAGTGTTTAGAGGGAGTGGGTAAGATTGAGGTTAGTACTAAATTCCTCCATGCATTCACCTTCTTCCTTATGTGGTTCTAACTTATAATCGATATGGACTTACAGTGTTTAAGAAATGGAATACACCATTTAATGAAAAGTGTTCTATTTTTATTCACATGTACTATACATAATAACTACGTAAGAGGTAAATACGAGTGTGACGTGGGTGCTTTATATTGACTCTAGAGTGAATAATGAACGGTAATTGTTGTCCATGTCTCAGATAGTTGACCTCATCAACTCTAGCTCCTTATAAAACCGGGTAATTGTAAGAAGGAAGAATATAACTGAATAATTAGGGTCATAAATATTAGTTATCTAATTATGTCAAAATCAATGTACTTTCTTCATTTCTAGTACCATTTATGTTAGTCACCAAATTAACCCTTATGATATTGTAATAAAAGATATTTTGATTGTTCAAACTTGGAACAAAATCATTCGTAACTTTTAGTGAAGATATCTTTAATTGTTACTAGATGGTAACCCGCTCCCTGCGCGGGGTGAAGAAATTAAAAAAAATCATATTTGAAATTATAGATATTAGAAAGTTAAAAGTCATTAACACTATTATAATATGTTATATAATAAAAGATTCAATGAAATTGTGTATGTCTATATAAAGTAAACTTTGTTTTAAAAAAAACTTGTATTATTTGTTTTGTTTAATTAAAATATAGTTCATGGAAGTGAATCTATAAAATTAAGCAAAAAATTATATAAAATTAATTTTGAAGTAAAGATAAAACGAAACTTTGGCAATAAAATTATTGCTTTCCTAAAATAAATTATGAATATAAGATAAAATGAAACATATGCAATAAAATAGTAAAATATTTAAGAAACAAAATAAGAAAACAAAATAAATAAAAAATTAAGAAAACCACAACTGTTGTGAAAAGTGTTTGAGAACTCTTCGTTTGCAATCTTATTAAGAGCAATATCAAAAGATATCAGCTTGTTAAAGTAAACATAATTTATTTAACAAAATAAGCAAACAAAATACATTACTTCATTATGAAAGCATTGATTTCTAGAACATCATTCGACTCAACCACAATTTTGGAAATACTTTTTGGAATATAAGGAAATCAAGATTGCGAATTGATTCCAAAATCAATCAATCAATAATTAGTAATAAATATTGTAACGAAAAAATATTAAAAACATTTGACTCCAAAAAACAATCAACAAAAAAAATTATGACGAAACATACTAAGACGGTTAATTCATATACATCATAGTTATACAATTAACATTATTTTAATTATTAGCATCACATAATTAAAAGATAATTTTGTGAAAATCGTCATGCTCGTTTGAGATTTTTCAACACAATAATATACTTAAATAACCGGTTTCGTTCTCTAATAATTAAACTTTTGATATTGATATAGATTAGTTTATATTTGTGAGGTTGTTATAGAAATTATGCCGCAAATGAGTATGTCGATATTAAAATAAAAAGTTGATATAGAAATTTTTGATATTAGATAACTGGTTTTGTTCTCTATTAATTGAACCAGATTCGTTATCTAATAATTAGAAAGCATATAGTATATTATGTTAAGCTACAATGTAATGAACAATGGCAGCATATGTAATTAGTCTAGTAAAAAGATGAATTTTAATTATAGGGTGTGAGAGTGATTATGGTGGTGCCACGTAGGAAATGACAATTTAGTTAATAACACATGAACTCAAGGTTAGTTTATAATAATGCTCCTCCAATAATATAAAAGGGACTATTGTTCAAAAATAAACAGAAATATGTATCAACAAAAATAAATTCAACAGATTTTTCTTTTATGAGAGATAAAAATATGTATCATGATATTTTGGAAAGCCATGCAAACCGTTACACTATAAAGCGTTTATATAATTAAGAAAAAAAATGTCTCGCTTTTGCAAACGCGTCTTCTTTCCAATACAAGAATCAATATTCATATTATTTATCAGTTTATTATACTTTACAATTATTCAGTTTACCTTATTGTAGAATTTGAGTTCTACAGAGAGGGCAAAGAAACGAAAAGAATGAGCAGAAAAGAAAAAGGCTATGAGAACAACATGCCATTGATACAAGCTATAAACGCTACTCAGTTTCCAAAAGAGGAGACAACAAAATGGAGCGCGCGCTTTTGTTTGCCTTACTGATTTTTACCACTCCATTCGACAATGGCTGCATACACACTGTGATTGGGCAAAAGATTAGTGTTTTGTAAGGGCAAATTAGTCACGGGCGAGGTACGGTGGTCTGCCATCCATTCTTCTATGGCTCGCCGGTCATAGGTATAACCATCAGCCGCTACACATGGCTCATTCATCACATCCTGTAAACGAAACAACATTCATCTCTAAGCTAACCTAAATTCTCTTGTAAGAAAATGGTGACATAATGAACAAGGTATTACCTTAAGTAAGGGACAGAGGAAATGGCTTGGAGGTTGCTTCGTCTCAGAGTAAATCATGTTTTCAGCTAACTTCTTAAAGCTCTCCAATGCTGGAAGAATCTGAGTTTCCAGATCAGGCCTTTCCTTAGCACGGATCTCTGTACAAGAGAGGGCTAAAGCGGCTAATTTACGGGTTTCTTTTATTGGCCAGTCACCAGCCTTTTTATCAAGAATCTGTATAAACTTGTCGTCCTCATTGTTCTCCATTGCTGTTTCTACTTTATACGTCAGTGCTATAGCCGGGAGAGCGGTAAGAAGCTGCAGAATGATCATCCCAAACGCATAAACGTCTGATTTGAAAGATAACATCCCGGTTCGTTGATATTCAGGATCGATGTAACATAATGTTCCCACGGGGCTTGTCTGCTTGTACATTGTGAATTGTGTTAACAAAGGGTCGACTTGGATCATTGTGGAGATGCCCACGTCTCCTACTTTGCTGACAAAGTTTTGATCAAGCAAGATGTTGGCTGGTTTGAGATCACGGTGGATGATTGGTGTTGGTTTTGATTTGTGGAGGAAAATGAGCGCTGATCCGACTTCCCAAGCGATTCTGAACCGGATGTACCACGGGATTGGTAGACTATTGTTGACTTGAAATAGTCTATCCTCCAAGCTACCGTTTTCCATGTACTCATAGACTAGAGCTCCGTGCTCTGGACATGCACCTAGAAGGAGAACCAAGTGTGGATGCCTGATCTTGCTCAAGATTTCAATCTAAGAAACAATAAAAATGTCAGGTTTTTTAAAAGAAGGGAGAAAAAACGGTTAGGCTGTCTACGTACCTCTTGATCGAATTGTTTGGATAGATTACTTTCCGGGGAATGCAAAACTTTGACAGCGGCGATTGTATGACGGAGATTGCATTTGTAAACATCCCCATAAGCTCCCATTCCAATCTTCAGATCTCCAGAGAATGATGAAGTTGCGGTTATGATCTCTTCCCAAGTGAACTCTTGATATTGCAGCTTAGGAGCCTCAAAGCAACTTTCTCCAAGCTTCTCCTTCTCTTTGGCTTTGGCATTCATCTCGGCTTCTCTTCTCTGTGAGACCTCTTTGGCTTCCCTTCTCATCTGCTCAAACGTCTGTGTTTCCTTTTCTTCCAACTCCTTTGTTCCATTCTCCTTAAGCGTTTTCTCTTCAAACTCATGAAGCTCATTCAGCTGACACACATGAAAATGGCAAATATATTACCAATAGCTAAGAAGCTTCATCAAATACAAGTTATCCATTTTTTTTTAATAAAGATTCTTGAAGCGCACCGTGCGAGAAGCATCCAAGGTTTCTTCTTGAGCTAGTGCATACATTTCTTGAGCCTGTCTAAGTTCATCTCTCAGCTTTCTAATTTCGTGAAACGTGTCCTGAAATCATGAAAAGTACCTCTCATTTCCAAATGCTTTCTATTTCGCAAGAGGGGTTTAAGTAATGTCTAATACAACCTTACCTGGTTGTCTGTGAAATAATCTTCACTCTGAGGAGTAACATTTTCGTAGTCGCCGTTGCTAGACATGTAACTCCCGGGAGGATTCCAAGAAACAGTATGCGATGTTTCAGGGCTACTTCTCTTGCTAACTTCCTCTCCAGTATCCGAAAACATACTTGTAGTTTCATATGAGTCAACAGAACTAGTTTCCACACAAACAGAAACCCCTCTTGCTATTGTCGGGAGATGTTGCAATCTCTTATTAGACAGACCATGAGATATGGATTTCAGTGTTGCATCTATACAAAAAGAGGAAATTAGACTCATGAGCCATACACTAGTTTCTGGTTAAAAAAAATTGATGAAAACTCCAAACCTGAGATATATCCTGAACCAGAAGAACAGCTAGATGTATCGGTTCTCTCACTACCAGAGTCTCTTATAATTTCATTCATCTCCGCATCTGACGATGACTTTTTCGAAAGAATGTAGACTCCTTTTGAGACAACATAGACTGTGCACAGGTTTGACATATAGGCTGATATTTTCGCAGTAACATCACGATTCCTGTAAATGTAATTGTCTCAACGAATAAACTCATCCAAAAAAAAAACTCTTTTAAATCACATATATAAAAATCAAACCAAAAACATAACTTTTCAAGCCGTACCCGTACAAGCCAACATGAGACGAGCGTCCAATGACAAGTCTGCTTATCAAATGCCGATCAACCTCTCTGATTATCGCTGCTGCAACATTATTTGATTCAAGAACTTGAAGTTCTACAGCAACCTATGTGAACAAGATTCAAAAAAAGAAATCTCTAGCAGTATGGTATTTGATAAAAGAAGACCAAGAATGGGATAATAGACAAAACCTTTTTCCGCTCGCACATCTTTTTGTAAGGTTCAAGAAGAGTTTGTGTTGTCTGCTCCATCACTTGTCGTCTATAAGTAGCCGCCAAATCTTCTGTTGCCTCAGAGATAGAGACTATCTTTCCAGCTTAGGAAGGAAGCATAAACCAGTATCAGGCTATTATGTAAGTCTCAGGTAGAGAAGAAATCTTTGGAACTTACAAGGTGTAGGTACAGAAGTAATCTTTGGAAGGACATGAATCATCTTGAAGACGACGTTTTGTTCAGAAGAGAACTTTTTGAGCGCCCATTTAAGTATATTTTTGCTTTTGGTGCTCCCACTAATAGCTATCGCGATGGTCATCGCTTGAGAAGGAGACGCAACATCAGAGCCGCCCTTCGTTAGAAGGTGGTCAATCACTGGCTTCGGTTGCGCAAACGTCTTTTTGAAAAAAAAGTCCATTTATTTCTGAAATAATAGTTTTTTTTCTTTAAGCTGCTTTGGCGCCTCAAAAAGTAGACAAATAGATATCACATTTTCTGAATAAAGACTGTTAAAGCTTTTGACGAGATCGTGATTTCAAACAGATAGAGCATGGATCAAGAAGATGCTTTGGTATCACAAAGTTACATTCCCAAAGTCAACTTTGTGGACAAGTACTAAACAACGCAACTAGAGACAAATTTGCAAGACTGGAAACTTTAATCAAGTCTCAAATATTTTCAAAACATGAAATGTATGCTTTGAGCTTTACCAGGAACCCAACAAGATCATATACAAATTAAAAGGAATTACATGTTTTACCTACCTGATCAATAAAAGATGTTCCTATAATTAATGCTTGTCCCCAAAGAGAAGAAGTTGTTGCAGACACTCTCAGTTTGACAATACGCGATTGAATCTTGTATTCTCACAAAGGCAACGCAAAGAGCAGTCACATTCGTGCTTCAGGTTGACAATGAGGTCCTTTAAACAAACCACCGAGTCTTATAAAGTTTCTTAAGTTATTATTACTATTAGTCTATTACTATAAAACTAGGTGATTACCCGCGCGCATGCGCGGAATGAAATTTTTATATTAATAATTATTAAATATTAACTTTGATCGTCCAACCATGTCATAAGTTTCCAAATGTATAGTCATGGACCGTCAATATACGGTTGATTATAGGGTCATGTTTGTTGATTTTTTTTAACCTATTTAATTTACATTGAGATTCAATGATATTATTTGAATGTTATAATTAACATCTCACATTTGAGATCCATGCTTGTGCGGAATGAACATTAAATATGTATACAAATTATTTATAGATATTAATATTTATTTGTGTTAATTTACATATTATACAATATATACTCCCTCCGTTTTTTTTTATATTTGACGTTCTAGGATCATTCACATAGATTAAGAAACATTTAATTTTGTTTCATTTTCTAAACAAAAACATCATTAATTATTTACCTAACCACAATTCAACCAATAACAAAATATGAGCTATAATATTATTGGTCATCTAACATTAATTACTATTAAACTTTACATAGAAAATTGAAAACGTCAAATAATACAAAAAAAATTATCTAAAACGTCAAATGTAAACAAACAGAGGGAGTAATAAATATATTGAATAATTGAGGAGCGAGTAATTATTACGTATATAATTAAATTCGAGTAAGAACATAAATAAATATAATCTCTCCTTTTAGTTACAATACTTTTTGTTGATAAAAATCAAAATAAATCATTTATTTACTTTATATAGTATATAATTAAAATTAAATGATATTGACATAGATATATAGTATATTTTAATATGAATATTTATTTATTGAAACTTGGTACTCATATGATTTTATTAGCATTTTTATATTTAATGTAACAAAAATATTATTTTTACTAATATGAATATTTATTAACCGAGGCTTCCAACTCAATGTAAATTTTGAAATTAACATTTTATGTATTATATATATATATATTAATTTAAACGATATTGAAAAAATAAATGTATATATATATAATTTGAATATATTTTAAATGAAATTTAATATTTATATGATTTTATGATCATTTGTATCTTGTTACAATAAAAAAGTTAAACCATTGATCAAAACATTTCAACGTAGATTTTTAGCAGTTTTAGTAATTTATATTAAACAAACTCAAAATATAGCATATAAGTAAAAATCTATTTTTTTATTATATACTTATGTGATTGTTAAATTTCTTTTAAGAATATAAAATTGAACAAAAATTATGGAAGATGCATAAATTGTTATCAAATCGTATATTAATATGTTGTAATGATATGTGGCTATCAAAATATGTTGTAATGGTATATCTAAGTATATAATTAACATATATGTATTTTATATGATATATATTTTAATTTAAACAATATTAAAGTATATATGTATATATATTTAATCTTAATATCTATTAAATGAAACTTTATATTCATATGATTTTATGATCATTTGTATCTTTTTATAACAAAACATTAATTATGGAAAAAGTACTAATAGTTTTGGAATTATGCATCAGTTATTTTGTATCTTTTTCCATATTTCCATTGTTCCGAGAAAATTTTCATTTTAAGGATTTTAACTGTTTTAGTAATTTATAGTCGTTTTGAAAAATTCAAAATATAACATATAAAAAAAATCTAGATTTTTTATTAAATGGTTAATATAATTGTTTAATATTTTTAATAACGTAAATTAAACAAAAATGATGAAAGATACAAAAAATATTATCAAATCTTTATTATTCAAAACATTAATTGTCACATATATGTTAATCATATTAGGTAATTCCGTAGCTTTTATTTAAGGAAAGAATGTAAAGTATCATTTTATGCACTACTAATCAATATGAATGTTAATTTAATAAAAGTATAATCTATATTTAGATGGACCAACTTTTTTCTAAGGATTCTGAAAATTATTATGATGATGACACGCGGTTACACTTTAAAGTTGTAATGCTCGAAGATTAATATATAGGGGATAAGACAACTAAGTCATGCCTCATGATCATCGTTGAAGGATCACTCTTTGTTTTTTTACTACTCTCTCTTTTGCTCACGCAATAATTTTCCTTCATTATCAAAGCGACAGTGAAGAGGCTCTTGTAATTAGTTAATCAAATTATTATTGTCTTCTTTAACTTCAAGGGTTTTTTTTTTTCCATTAGCCGGTCATATTGTCAACAAGAAAGTGAGTTTATTTTATTTTAGAAATTTTTGTGCATTCCTCACAATCTTATGAAGGGGCAATTTGCTTACCTAATAAGTTTTAGGTTTGGAAAGTTTCTCTTTTGAAAGCTAATTTCTTTTTCGTGGACCGCTGGAAATATCTTTCATAATATGGATAAGATCTATCAAATCTTTTAAAATTGTTGGTAAATCTTTAAAATTTTATAAATGAAACGAACTTTCCTAGTTCAAAAATATACATCGTTTCACATCATTATCTATGACATGCTTCCATGTATATTTTTTCTGAACCACGTTTCCATGTATATAATATTCTCAGTATTGCTAGGGTGTAAACTGGATGAAAATATTCTAGACGAAATAGTGTATTTATCTTATTTTATAAGTTTTTGTGTCGGTTGGAAGAATTTGCGATGGACGGCTAGAGAATCCAGGGTAGGTGGGGCGGATGCAAGATTGTTTTTGGCATGGGCATATGATCATTTTCTTGCAACCTATGTTTAGTTTGGGTATATTTAAATAAACTGATCACTAATTATGATGGCACATTCTACACCTGCTCTTCAGGGCCGGTAGACAAATGAAACATTAGTCTCTGGCTCTAAATTTTTTTGAGAAAAATTACTAAGGCTTGGCAATCAGAGTCTCAATCGGGCTTCGGTCCTACTCTTCTTTCCCTAGGTCCGTGTTTAATCTGAATTCGGCAAGTACTAAAGGTATGCATGATGAATTCGATAATATGTTGTTTGAAAGACGTTTTTTAAAGACCAAAGAGAAGATTACAAGAGAAGATAATAAAATCAGGAATTCTAAGTCAAATTGGAAGGAACACAAATTAAAGTGAAAACCCTAATTTTTACGCCTGAGTGTCTTTTTCGAATCCTCTTCTAGGTCTTAGATCTCTTCCTTTTATACACCTCATAGCCGGCCTAACAATTAGCCAACTTTGGCTAATAAGGCCGACATACAGTGTCTTTGGGCCAAGTTTAGCCAAATTTAGCTAGTTGGACTGACATGTAGTGTTTTTGGGCCAATTTCTGGTCAAATTTAGCTAGTTGGACCGACATGCAGTGTCTTTGGGCCAAGTTCAATCTATTGGGAAGACCTTGTCTGAGGGATGTAATCCAACAATAAGCACCCCAGTTCATTATGAGAGGTGTAGCCGATCTTAATGAATTCATAATAGTAGGTTACTGCATAAATAGAGAACTTGGCATCTGACTAGCCCAAGCCCATTTGATTAGGTCAGAGTAGTCAAGCACCACAGCTCACACAATCCTTCCCTCCACATTTTATAATCAATGAATTCATTGAATTCTCCATCTCAACTATTGCATAAGGCATATCATTGTATTACTTCTTTAGTCACTACGATTTGACACAACCTCGGGCTTCACACTAAATCAGCTCAACCAAGCTCTGATACCACTTTTAATATGAGATCTCTTCCGATCTGTGTTTGAATCTATGTGTATTGATTCAACCTAGAGATCCAAATTCGTTTATAAAAGATATTGCAGAAAGTAAGAACACAATACATCTATTATCCCGTTCTAGCACTAATCGCAACGCTACGTCTGGCCGAGGAATCCTCAGAACTCACTTATAGATTAGAAATACACTTCACCGTCTCAGTTACTTGAAAAATCCTAAGATCCTCACTTCACTCACCGGAAAACTCTCTTTGTTTTCCTTTTTCCCGAATACAATGTATCTCTCACCCATAAAATACAACTAGGTAATAACCCGCGGGATGAGATTATTAATTTTGTTATTTTTACGTTAAGAAATCATTAGGTTTGTTTAAATTTGGATATCAGTTCGGTTTTAGGTTGGTTTTCGGGTTTTAATCTACAAAATATAACTACGATTCTACATCGATATTTATTTTGGGTTGTTCGATTAAAATGCTTGTTTTTTGTTTTCCGGTGATAGTAAAAAAATATTATTATTTTTTTCTTTTCATGTTAAAAATTTTAGACAGTGCTGATGTCGAACTAATCGTTTCATATTATAATTTGTAAATGCATGAAAAATCAAATCAAATCTAGATAGTTGAAGAGAAAAAATTATTAAGACAAATCATTTCATTACAATTTGGCCGATGGTGAAAGGAAACATTAAAATAAAAGAATATTCCAATTTTTAAGAGAATTAGAATCCTCACTTGTGGTGAATATTTAGTTATATAGGTGTTTACATCAATGTACACATGTATGCTTATGTAAAAGTATATAAAAGTGGTTGATAAATATATAAAAATACAGTAAATTAATTTTAAAAGACATTTTTGTTCAAAATAAAACATAAAAGACAAAATTCTTTAAATAAAATTAAGTAAAAATAAAAACGGCCTAAACATTAGTGAATATTTTGAAATTTGTTTTTGGAACTTTTTTATAATCCGTGGAATCATCCATATAAATTTTATATTAAACAAAACGTAAAGTAATATATAGTATGAACACATATATGTGGAGTTTGACTGAGAAACTCTCTACATGTGACACGTCAGTGTACAGATTTACAAATCGGTGTAAAGCTATCACATAGCGAACATAATGTAAACGCATTAATCTCTGTTTCTCATTTAATATACTAGGAAAAGAACCCGTGCGATATCGCACGGGAACTCATTTGTAAAAAATATGTCATATTGGATATTGTAATAAATACATATTAATCTGTATTGATATGATCCTTTTTATTTATAATAATATATTGAATTTTCAGAAAAAGTCTTATAAAATACTAACATTTATTATATTAATATAATAATTAAATAAAATCAATTTAACTGATAAATTACAGATTTTATTTTTTTGAAATTGTTAATGGCTTTTATTTACTTTTTAAATATTATATAGAATAAGCTGTCTTGCACTTAGTCTCTTCTCTCTCCCTCTCTCTTGTGTCTCTCTTTAAATACCATGTAAGGACCATGAAATTAATCAAGAAAACACATTTCCTCTTACTCTCTCTCTCTCTCTCTCTCATTTTCGAAATCTCTCTCTTCTCTATCTAAAATCACATAAATCTCACATGGTATCAGAGTTGTATGTTCTTGAGACCTAATTCTTCTTATTCTCTTTTATTTCTTCCGCTAAATCTCTGAGTTTTTTTTCTATTTTTGGCAAAGTTCATCTTGTTCTTCAGTTGTTCATCATTTCCAACTTCAGAAATTGCCAAAAATGGAAAAGATGATTTTGACCAAAAAAAATGAAGGAGAATCTCATTCCAGTGACCCTAGAGGGTCCTAACTATTTTTTATGGTCAAGAGTGGCCAGAGTTATCTTGGGAAGTCATGGACTTTGGGACAGTCATATCATGGAGGCTGAAACTTCAAAGAGGATGACTTAAGAGGATAGTCAGACTACTTCCCTAAAGCATGAAGACAAGTGGGTTCAAGAGGAACAACAAACACTTGGAATTATACACAGCTCTCTGTCTGAACAGATCTTGGAGGATCATTATCACCTCGGAACCGCCAAGAGTCTATGGGAGAAGCTTCAAAATGTTTATGGGAATCTATGGGAGAGTCTTAAAGCTGTTTATGACCAAGACAAAGTTTTCAGTCTTCTCCTAAACCTGGATTCACCCTGCAATAGTGTGATAAGTTATATCATTCAAGAAAGGAAGCTTCCAAGTTCCCTAGGAAGCCAGCCAAGTACATTTAAGCTCAAGGAGTTTGAGCATCAAGTAATTACAGGAAGAACCATGTAATCAGCACTCTGTGGCGATTCTAATGAAGGAGAAAAATGGAGGAGTATGGCAGGGGCTACCAATTCTGATAGTCTAGTGACCAGAAGAGACTTTGATTCCTTTATAAAAGCTGCCAAAGCCCTTATCTCACCCAAGGAGGTTGGTAAATATTCTCATGACTCTAAACCCATCATTATAGATTCAGGAGCTAGCCATCACATGATTAGTGATAAGAACCTGGTTAGTAATATCAAACCTCCCACAGGGAATGTGCTTATAACAAATGGTGATAGGTTAAGATAGAAGGGATAGGGAACCTTAGGTTGTTTGATAAAGAATCAACTGCCTTGTATATACCTCAGTTTACATCAAATTTGCTATCAGTGAAAAGAGCAACCATTAATCTAAATTGTCAAGTTGTCTTTAGACCTGATGAGGTTGAGTTTCAAGACTTGAAGACAGGGCAGGTTATTGGTAGAGGGCACATCCATCAAGAACTATATCACCTAGAGAAGACTAAGATATCTGAAGCATCGCCTGCTCACTGCCTGATCAGTGCGTCTAATGGGGTTGAGAGCACCATATGGCACTCTAGACTGGGACATCCACATACTAGAGCCTTTAACTTGATGCTTCCGGGTATGGTGTTTCTGAATGATAAATGTGAGGCATGTATCTTGGGGAAGCATTGTAGGACAGTCTTTCCAAGGTCTAACACTATCAATGAGAAGTGTTTCGACCTGGTTCATTCTGATGTGTGGACGACACCTTGTATGTCTAGAGAGAATCACAAGTACTTTGTCACCTTCTTTGATGAGAAGTCAAAATACACATGGGTGACTCTGATTCAGACAAAAGACCAGGTGCTGGAGGCATTCAAAAACTTCCATAACCATGTTTCCAACCATTTCAATGCCAAGTTGAAGATTCTCAGGTCTGATAATGCTGGAGAGTACACTAGTCAAGCATTCAAGCAATATCTAGCTCAGCATGGGATCATTCATCAAACTAGTTGTCCTTACACACCACAACAAAATGGTGTGGCTGAAAGGAAAAATCGTCATCTGATGGAGGTGGCCAGGAGCATGATGTTCCATACAAGTGTGCCTAAAAGGTTTTGGGGGGGATGCAATCTTGACAGCATGCTACTTGATCAATCGGATTCCTACTAGAATCCTTCAAGACCATTCTCCATTTGAGGTATTAAACAAAACCAGACCATTTATTGATCATATGCGTGTGTTTGGGTGTCTTTGCTTTGTCTTAATACCAGGAGAGCAAAGAAATAAGCTAGAGGCCAAGAGTACAAGAGCTATGTTCATTGGCTACTCTCGAAACCAAAAGGGTTACAAGTGTTATGAACCAGAGACTAGGAGAGTACTGGTGTCTAGAGATGTGAAGTTTGTAGAATCAAGAGGATACTACAATGATAAGAGTTGGGAGGATCTGGGGAATCTATCTCAATCATCTTCTGATAGAGCAAGCAACCTTACGAGAGTGATGGAAAACCTTGGGGTCAGTATGCCTGAAGCAAGAATGGAACTTGAACCAAAAGGGTCTACACCAGAAACTGATATAAGGGTGGAGAGCGAAGCTGGTTCCAGCAATGATGAAGTTGAGGTTCAGGTGGTTCCTCACCTTGACCATGTGGGGGACAATACTGCTGAGCCAACACAACCAGAAAACTCAGCAAGAATTCATGGCCAAGCTGAGCAACAAGATCAAGAGGAATCAGTGGTAAATGAGGGTCAGTCCTCAGATGATGCAGAAGCTGTTCCAGAAGAAGTAGCACCACCAGTACTAAGGAGGAGTACTAGGCTCAGAAAACCTGCTTCTAATTGGATCAACACAAGGCTTCATTTCAACTCTCAAGCAAATGCCCATCCTACTCAAGCAACATGCTCCCTAGCTCAATATCCAAATGGGTCATCAAGCCTTCATCACTAACCTTGATGAGGCTTACATACCAAGGTCATATGAAGAGACTATGGCAATTAAGGAATGGAGAGATTCAGTAGGAGATGAGATGTGTGCTATGGAGAAGAATGGAACCTAGTTTGAAACTGAACTTCCCAAAGGTAAGAAGGCAGTAACAAGCATGCTGCTGTTCACAATTAAATACTTAGCCAATGGGAAACCTGAGAGGAAGAAGACCAGGCTGGTAGCAAGAGGCTACACTCAAGTATATGGAGAGGACTATCTTGAAACCTTTGCACCAGTGGCAAATCTTCACACCATAAGGATTTTGCTCTCTCTTGCTGTGAATTTGGAATGGGATCTTTAGCAAATGGATGTCAAGAATGCATTCCTACAAGGAGAGCTAGAAGATGAGTTATACATGCGTCCACCACCTGGTATGGAAGGCATGGTTAAACCAGGCAATGTCTTGAGGCTTAGGAAAGCAATCTATGGTCTGAAGTAATCTCCCAGAGCCTGATATCACAAACTGAGCACAACCCTTAATGGAAGAGGGTTTGTGAAATCTGAGGCTGATCAAACTTTGTTTACCCTCACCAGCCAGCGAGGGATCATTGTGATCCTCATTTATGTGGATGATATCATTATCACAGGCAGTGATAAAGAGGGGATCAGCTCCACCAAAGCTTTTCTCAAGGCAACATTTGATATCAAGGATTTGGGAGAGCTCAAATATTTTCTAGGGATTGAGATGTGTAGATCCAAGGAGGGACTGTTTCTATCCCAAAGGAAATACACTCTTGATGTATTAAAGGAAGTTGGAGATCTTGGTGGTAGAGCTGCTAAAGCACCTCTAGAGAAAGGGTACAACGTGATGCGTGAGGGGGAGATTGAAGATAAGGCATATGAAGATGTGAAGCACTATAGAAGGATGGTGGGAAAACTCATATATCTCACTATCTCAAGACCAGATGTGTGCTTTGCAGTGAACCAAGTGAGCCAGCATATGCAAGCTCCTAAGATGCACCATTGGAACATTGTGAAAATGATTCTGAGGTACTTGAGAGAAGCACCAGGGCAAGGAGTTTGGATGGGTTGCAACAAGATTACTGAGATAGTAGGCTATCGTGATGCTGATTGGGCTGGAGATAGGGTTGACAGGAGATCAACCACTGGTTATTGCACATTTATTGGAGGCAACTTGGTAACTTGGAAGAGCAAAAAGCAAAAGGTGGTTTCTTGTTCAAGTGCTGAGGCAGAATATAAAGCCATGAGAAAGCTTACAAATGAGCTAATCTGGATCAAAGGACTGCTTAAGGATTTGGGAGTTGAGACCACAACACCAATCACTATGCATTGTGATAACCAGGCTGCTATACACATTGCTAGCAATTCAGTCTTTCTTGAGAGGACTAAACATATTGAGGTGGATTGTCACAAGGTAAGACAAGATGTGGAGCAAAAGATCATTTTACCTTGCTACACAAGAAGTGAAGACTAGCTAGCTGATATCTTCACAAAGGCTGCGAGTACTAAGGTATGTGAGTTTATTCATCCAAAGCTTGGTCTCATAGACCTCACATGTCACTGATCTCTCCTCCATGAAGTGTTATACTCTTTTTCCTTGGCTTGGTTTTTCTCCCATGTGGTTTTACCTAGCTGAGGTTTTAATGAGGGAATGCTTCATGGCTTCCAAGTTTGACTTGTTCCACAGGGTCAAGCTTGAGGGGGAGTGTTGACATGAAGACATAAAAGGCATGAATATTAAGAAGAGATCAAGAGAAGTATTGAGAGGAAGAAGAGTTGAAGAAAACTGTGATATAACTATCGATAGTGCTTTTGGATTCTAGTGTTAATCCAAGTATATAAACTAAAATTGGAAAATCTATCATACAAGTGGAGACAAGTGGTAGAAGACTCACTGAAGACTCACTGAAGAAGACTCACTGAAGAAGACTCACTGAAGACTTGTAAGAAGACTCAGTGAGGACTTGTAGAAGACCCAGTGAAGACTTGTAGAAGACTCAGGCAGTTTGAATTTCAGATCTAGATCTGCTGGAAATAAGCTGTCTTGCACTTAGTCTCCTCTCTCTCCCTCGCTCTTGTGTATGTATTTAAATACCATGTAAAGACAATGAAATTAATCAAGAAAACACATTTCCTCTCTCTCTCTCTCTCTCTCTCTCTCTCTCTCTCTCTCTCTCTCTCTCTCTCTCTCTCTCTCATTTTTGAAATCTCTCTCTTCTCTCTCTCATGTTCTTCATGTTATTATCATAAAACTCTCTCTGGTTCTCTAAAATCACATAAATCTCACAAAGAGTTGTAATGGTTAACACCAAAAGTTACAATTATTTATCACCAGATACTACAACAATTGAAATGATTCATCACTAAAAGTTACATTGGTTCTTCATTAATAATTATATTCACCAACATCAAATCCATTGCATCTAGACGATGATGTCAATATTCTTAATAAAAAAAAAACTGAATCTAACAGTAGAGTTTATTCTTAATTTTAAATTTAATAGCTAAACTTTTATTAAGGATGGTTGAGTATGACATGATAGTTTCATTAAGCAAAATATAGGTTCATTCTTTGACAAACTTTGTTTTCTAAGAACTTAACCATCAAATTCTTTCACTTAACTGTTTCATAAAAGAAAAGTTGTATATTTTTAGAAGTTTAACCATTAAACTCTTTCATAATATAATTTTTTTTAGAAACTCATTCAGAAAAAATCAAGCTCATTTATTGAAGAGTTGTATAGTTTCAAAAAATTAATCACTAAATCTTTTCACTAAATCATTTAATAATAAACTATTATATATTTTTATAAGACTAGCTATTGAAAATTTTCATAATAGGTTAACACTTTAAAACTTTTTTTCTTGCCACTTTTTGGCATCCTAAATTGTGACATTTCACAAATAATTTATTTATAATTCTAGAATTTAGTATGCAACTTGTTATGCACACACAAATAAAATTCTAGAACATATTAACCCTGACATTCATTTATCCATAATTTTTTTTCTTCGTGATTTTATAGAATTTTTATATGAATTTTTTTAATTATTGTTCTATTGGTTTTACCACAACAAAAAAATTTTCCACGACATCACTACTTTTGTAAAATCTAGTTACATGAATCAATAGACAAATTTTCATAATGCATGAAGTCTATACTATTATTTTATGCATTTGGGTTGATATTTTTTCAGCTTTAACCAAACAAATACTACTTTTTAGTGTCTTTTCTCACGTTTGTTGAATTTTCCACAAATAGAACATGTACGTACATCTTCCTTATAAATTTATAATGCATAGACATATCAACAAAAAAACAATTTCCAAGATGTAAAGTGAATGCACCTATACATGTCATGTACACGTTCGTTTACGTGTTATGAGATTACAATAAAATTTCAGAGTATCAGTTTGGATATGTGGCATATTTTTTTAAAAAAGTTATAAGATTATCTACAACTAATTAGTAATTATTGAATTAACAAAATCGAAAACAAATTCTTTTAAACAAATAAATTTTTCAAAATAAAATAAAAACACTATGTTAAGATAAAAAGATACATAGTTATATATTTAGACATCTGAAATACTAAATCGAACAAAATACCAAATATATTTTAAGATCTTTTCTATAAAGTTATACATTGTTTTAGCAAATATTAATAATTTTATGATATTTCAAAGAGCTGCGAACCTGTCGAAACTAAATAGGTATGAAAGTGTCATGACCAAAGAGGTGCGAATGAACCGTCACCAAAGAAGTGCAAATATATTCTGACCAAATAAGTGTGAACGGATCATCACCAAATGGATGTGAATAGGTTGTCAGCTAAAGGGTGTGAATAGATCATCACCGAAGAGGTCCAACCGAGTCATTACCCAAAGGGTACAATGGATCATCATCTAAGGGGTGCAAACATGTTGTGATAGAAGAGGTGCAAATAGATCATCATCCAAGAGATGCGAACATTTCGTGGCCGAAGAGGTGCAAACATTTTTTGTCCAAAAGGGTGCGAATTTTTCGCGTCCGAAGGGGTGCAACAAAATTTGTGTTCGAAGGAGTGCAAAAAACTCGTTTCCGAAGGGGTGCAAACATTATGTGTCCAAAGAGATGCAAAACATTTCATGTTCCAAGGGGTGTGAACATTTCGTGTCTGAAAGGTTGCGAAGATTTCGTATTTGAAGGGGTGCAAACATTTTGTGTCTGCAGGGGTATGACCATTTCGTGTCCGAAGGGGTGTAAACATTTCGTGTCCGCATATAACCATTTTGTGTCCGAAAGAGTGTGAACATTTTGTTTCCGAATGGGTGCAAACATTTCGTGTCCGAAGGAGTACGAACATTTCGTGTCTGATGGTTGTGAAAATTATAAAACACACATACACCTATTCATTTTAAAAACTAATAAATACAAAATTTTATATAAAATTGTAATAGATGTAACTTTTAACATTAATACACTAACTTGATATATACAATTCTAGATATTTATGTGAATAATTATGAGCAAAATAAAAATTAAAAGACACAACTTTACAACAAATATAATTCAGTTTTATATGAAAATACAAAGTTCTTTATAATGAAAGATATAATTTTAAAATTAATAAATTTATGTTTTCATGAAAAGACACAAATTTATGTGAATGATTATGATAAAAAAAATAAAAGACACAACTTTTACAACAAATATAATTCAGTTTTATTGGAAAATACACATTTTATAATGAAAGATATAATTTTGAAATTAATAAATTTATGTTTTCATGAAAAGACACAAATCTATGTGAACGATTATGAGAAAAATAAAAATTAAAAGACACAACTCTTACAATAAATAATTCAGTTTTCTTATGAAAAGATATAATTTTATGTGAATGATTATAAGCAAAATAAAAATTAAAAGACACAACTCTTACAATAAATAATTTAATTCTTTTTTTTATGAAAAGACACAACTTTTTCGGATAAGAAAATACAATTCTTAAAATTAATATATTTCATTTTGTTAGGAAAAGATACAACCTTTCAATTTTAATTGAGTTTGCTATTATTAATAGATAAGAGATGTAAACTAACACGGAAGACACGCTCACCATATATACAACTACAACTGTAACAACCAGTAACGAATTTTCCCACCGCGTGATGTCTACTCTCGCCAACAGATTTTTCTTTCAGTCTTCTTCTTCTTCAGTTGAATAAACTCAAAGAATTGGATGACAATTTGTAACATGTTAGTTCCTCTCAGTTTTGTAACCGAACTGAATAGCCAGACTTCAATAATGGTTTACATCAATCAGCTGCACAACCGAAACCCGCTGATTAATACAAGGGTTTGTGCCCAACCAATACTCCAACAAAGTGTTGCCAAATAGAAAGATAAGCCAGTGCCAAAGAACAAATAAAAATAGATAAAAAAAGGAAGAAAAAAAAGATGTTATGAAAACACCAGGCCGTTGATATAGGTTACAAACGCTACACAATTTCAGAAAGAGGAGTCACTAAAACGGAGCGAACTCTTTTTCTTGCCTTACTGATTTTTACCTCTCCATTCCACAATGGCTGCATACACACTGTGATTGGGCAAAAGGTTAGTGTTTTGTAAGGGCAAATTAGTCACGGGCGAGGTACGGTGGTCTGCCATCCATTCTTCTATGGCTCGCCGGTCATAGGTATAGCCATCAGCCGCTACACATGGCTCATTCATCACCTCCTGTAAACAAAACAACATTCATATCTACGCTAACCTAACTTCTCTCGCAAGAAATAGGTGACGTAAACAACAAGTTATTACCTTAAGTAATGGGCAGAGGAAATGGCTTGGAGGTTGCTTCGGTGCAGAGAAAATCGAGTTTCTTGCTCTTTCACCTACATTCTTAAATCTCTCCAATGCTGGAAGAATCTGAGTTTCCAGATCAGGCCTGTCTTTAACACGGATCTCTGTGCAAGAGAGGGCCAGAGCGGCTAATTTACGGGTTTCTTCTATTGGCCAGTCACCAGCTTTTTTATCAAGAATCTGCATAAACTCGTCATTGTTCTCCATTGCTGTTTCTACTTTATACGTCAGTGCTATAGCCGGGAGAGCGGTAAGAAGCTGCAGAATGATCATCCCAAACGCATAAACGTCTGATTTGAAAGATAACATCCCGGTTCGTTGATATTCAGGATCGATGTAACATAATGTTCCCACGGGGCTTGTCTGCTTGTACATTGTGAATTGTGTTAATAAAGGGTCGACTTGGATCATTGTGGAGATGCCCACGTCTCCTACTTTGCTGACAAAGTTTTGATCAAGCAAGATGTTGGCTGGTTTGAGATCACGGTGGATGATTGGTGTTGGTTTTGATTTGTGGAGGAAAATGAGCGCTGATCCGACTTCCCAAGCTATCCTGAACCGGACGAACCACGGGATTGGTTGACTTTTGTTGACTCGAAACAGTCTATCTTCCAAGCTACCATTTTCCATGTACTCATAGACTAGAGCGCCGTGCTCTGGACACGCGCCTAGAAGGAGAACCAAGTGTGGATGCCTGATCTTACTCAAGATTTCAATCTAAGAAAGAATAAAAATGTCAGGTTTTTTAAAAGAAGGGAGAAAAAACGGTTAGGCTGTCTACGTACCTCTTGATCGAATTGTTTGGATAGATTACTTTCCGGGGAATGCAAAACTTTGACAGCGGCGATTGTATGACGTAGATTGCATTTGTAAACTGCTCCGTAAGCTCCCTTCCCAATCTTTAAATTTTCAGAGAATGATGAAGTTGATGTTTTGATTTCTTCCCAAGTGAACACTTGGTATTGCATCTTAGGAGCCACAATGTTAGTTTCTCCAAGCTTCTCCTTCTCTTTGGTTTTGGCTTTCATCTCGGCTTCTCTTCTCTGTGCGGTCTTTTTGTCTTCCCTTCTCTTCTGTTCAAACGTTTGTGTTTCCGTTTTTGCAAACCCCTTTGTTCCTTGCTCCTTTAGCTTTATCTCTTCAAACTCAAGCTGATTCAGCTGAAACCATATTTGTTGACACACAAACTAATAACTAAGAAGTTTAATCAAATACAAGTTAATCAAAATTTTGAAGCGGACCTTCCGAGAAGCATCCAAGGTTTCTCCTTGAGCCAATGCATACATTTCTTGAGCCTGTCTAAGTTCATCTCTCAACTTTGTAATTTCTTCAAATGTCTCCTGAAATCAGTGAAAACATCTCTCATTTCTAAATGCTTTCGAGTTCAAGAGGAGGTTTAAGAAAAAAATATAATGGAACCTTAATATACCTGGTTGTATGTGAAATAATCTTCACTCTGAGTATCATTACGGATGCTAGATACAGAACTTGTAGCGCCTTTTCTCTCATCAAAATCTCTTAAATAAGCATTCGAAGAAACAGTACGCGGTGTTTCAAGGCTACTTCTCCTGCTTGCTTTCTCTGCTGCACCCGAAGACGTACTTGTAGTTCCATAAGAGTCAACAGAACTAGTTTCCAAACGAACAGAAACCCCTCTTACTATTGTCGGGAGATGTTGCAATCTCTTATTGGACAGCGAAAGAGATTTGGATTTCAGTGCACTTGACATTGCTTCTACAGAATGTAGAGAAGATAAACGTTATGAGTCATGAATCATACACTAGTTTCTTGTTAAAGATTGATGTAAGCTCCAAACCTGAGATATGTCCTGAACTAGAAGAACAGCTAGAGGAATCGGTTCGCTGACTATCAGAGTCTGTTATAGTTTCATTCATCTCCGCGTCTGAGGATGATTTATCTTTAGAAAGAATGTAGACTCCTTTTGAGACAACATAGACTGTGCAAAGTTTTGACACATAGGTAGATATCTTTGCAGTAATATCTTGATCCCTGGAATTGGCTAAACGTGTAAACTTATGGAGAAAAAAATTGTTCAATCAGATAATCAAACCCGAAGAAATAATATTTCAAGCCCTGCATACCCGTAGAAGTCAACAATATCAGATGAGCGTCCAATAACAAGTTTGGTGATCGAATGCCGATCAACCTCTCTGGTTAAGGCCACTGCAACACTATTTGATTCAAGAACTTGGAGTTCTACAGCAGCCTATGTAAAGACGATTCATCCTTTAGCTATAAGATATTTTAATAAAGGGAGACCAAGAAAGACAGAGAAAAAGAAAACACAACCTTCTTCCGCTCGCACATCTTCCTGAAAGGTTTCAGAAGAGTTTCTTTGGTCTGCTCCATCGTTTCTCGCCTAAAAGTAGCAGCCACATCTTTTGGTACCTCAGAGATAGAGACTAAGTCTCCGGCTTAGGAAGGAAACATATACAGGTATCAGGCTATTAAAGAGTCACATAAAGTCGGAAAAAATCTTTGGAACTTACAAGGTGTAGGTACAGAAGTAATCTTAGGAATGACATGAAGCAACTTGAAGACGACAGTTTTGTCAGAACCAAACTTTTTGAGGGCCCATTTAAGTACATTCTTGCTTTTGGTGCTCCCACTTATAGCTATCGCGATGGTTAGCGACCGAGAAGGAGACGCAACATCAGAGCCGGCCTTCTGGTCATGCACCGGCTTGGGTTCCACAACCGACTTTTTGAAAAAATACATTTAGCTTCTTCTATCCTCTAAATTGTCAGGGTCAGTTCTGGGTATGATGATCTGCAACGGTTCTAGTCAGTCGTGCCTTATTTTTCCTCCAACCAAATTAAGTTCTTTGAGGCAAAGCAAAAGGAGGCCGATATTCTGAATAGAAAATGATAAGCTTTTCACAAGATCGTGATTTCAAACAGAGAGAGAGAGAGAGACATTGACCAAGAAGATGCTTTGGTGTAATGAGTTAATGACCAAAGTCCAATATCTCGAATCATTTTCAAAACACAAAATTTTTAACATTACCAGAAACCGTCAAGATCATATGTATTAATCTCTAATAAACCTGAAAAAAGAATAAAAATTTGACCTACCTGATCTATAAAAGATGTAGCTTTAGTTCTGTACATAAACTCAAACACAAGGAGAAGAAGTTATGGCAGACATCCTCTGTTTTGAGTCTTTTGACATCTTGAATTCGAATAAGCCGCCACATTCGTTCTCCAAGTTTCAGAGACAATCAAGTCTTTTGAATAAACCATATAATCTTATAGAGTTTCTTAAACTGTTATAACCATATAACTAAACTAAAGTCATGAATCATGGTCATCGTTGAATGATCACTCTCTTATATATACAACTATGTGTGTCTTGCTCACGAAACTTCATTTTTAAAGCGGCGGAGACGAGGCTCACTTTAGAAAAATATATCTTAAGGCTCTAAAATTAGTTATCAAATTATTTTTATTTTCTTTAGCCTAAGGGATTTTATTCTTTTAATCTGGTCAAATTGTCAACAAGAACGTGAGTGGTTAGATGCATTATTCAACAACCTTATGAAGGGGCAATTTTGTTAGTTTATTTGACTAAGTATTTTGTTGTTTGAATAGCAGCTGTTGAATCACTTTTCGTAGTTGTAGTAAATCCTCCAAAAATATAGGAGATTCATTAGTGTTTCAGTGGTATTGCAAAAAAAGCTTCAATAATAAAGTCTCGATGGTACAACTGTTGATAAAGCAATAGCAGTATGTTGTAGAAGCATACAGCTGTATACTCTCGTTAAAAAATTTAATAAACTGATTGGTAAAGCATTAGCAGTATACAATTTTAAAATTACATAAAAGTTACTATATAATATATTTATTTAAAATAATATATATATATATATAATCTTAATAATAAATTTATTATTAAAAATAATGAATCTTATTTAGTTATATAAATTAAATTATATTTTAAAAGTGAAATATTATTATTTAAAAAATTAAATATAATTTTGTTAAAAATATATATAATTTATGTTGGGGTACAAAAATTATTTGTGATATTATTTAATAAAATAAATTAATTATATATATATAAATATATAAATTATCATTATTTATTTACTGGTAGAGGAGTAAATCATTCATATACAAAATTATTCTAAAACTTAATATATAATATATAATTAATTTATTTTTAAATAATATAGATATGTTTATATTTATAATATATATAAACATTCACTACATTATATTTATTATTAAAAATAATGAATGATATGTATAATTATATAAAATATATTATATTTTAAATGTGAAATATTGTTCTTTTAAAATATTTAGTCTCAATTTTTATTTTCAAAACTACAATTTTTATTTTTAAATTATAAACATAACTTTTTATATTATAAATAAAAATAAACTAATTATATATAATTATTTTTATTTTTTTATTATTCTAACTGTAAATGCTCTACTAAAAGCTTCATATGATAGCATTGAGTAAAGAGCATTTGGAGAGCATTAGCATCTTGTAAATGCTTTCCTAAATGCTTTTCAAACAGATGTTGATTGGACAATAAGGAGCATAATGGTTATGCTAATGCTCTGCTAATCACACCCTAAGAATAAAAGTAAGATGTTATTCGAACTTGTTCTTTCAATTTGTAACATCTGATGCCAGAGCAAATTTTTCGAATTTGAGAATTATGAGTTTACTTCTTACAGAAAATAGAGTGTGAAAACATGTTAAGTGATGCAGATATGAAGGTGGTGACAATGATACCAAAGTTCGACGGGAATTTCGAACATGAGAGTATGTTGATGGAGAATCTCATAAGGTTCAACGAGTGGTGGGATCTAATACAGGAAGTCTATGTTACGCCAACTAGAGAAGTAGTTCTCAATGGAGCAATTTGGCAATAGCTAACAGAGAAGAAGCTCCAAGACTTGAATGTGAAAAATTATCTACTTGAAGCGATGGACAAGTTCATCCTCAAGACAATAATTCAGAAAGATACCGCCAAGCAAACGTGGGATTCTCCATAAACAAAATTTCAGAGAAACGAGCGTGTCAAGCGAGCTTAGCTTGAACACCTGAAAGAGAGTTTAAGATTTTGGAGATGAAGGAAGCTGAGACCATCACAGAGTATTTCGGTGGATCTGTTGCAAAGCTCACTGTTGTGTCATGAGAAGATTATCTTAAGACTTTCTAAGGGATCCAACAGTAGTGATCAAGTTCTGTAGGTGACTGCATAATTCAACAGATGGAATTGAACAAAAGGAAGAAGAGGTTCCTTTAGAGGACGTGGCAAAAGTCGAGGAAGACAAGGTTTTAACAAAGCCTTGGTGGAGTGTTACAAATGTCATAAGCTAGGGCATTTTCAATTTGAAGGTCATGAAGCAGAGAAGCAAGCAAACTATGCGGTGTTTAATGAAGAAGAGGAGCTCTTGTTATTGGCACATGTGAAGATACTGATACACTAAAATTAGATTTTTGCTACTATCAAGTTAATAGTGGTTTTTGTAATACTTTACATTCAATTCCAGAGGACCAGTTTACACTTTATCTTTATGGGTTCAATATCAAGCTAAAACAATATGATGGTTGCAAAGTGAAATAAAACGTGACAAGCAAGTAACATGGTTGAAAGTGTTTTCGGATGGTTAAGAATTCTAGCCTAGAGTGGATTAACGGGTTACAATGAGTCCGAGGCAAACAATTATTCAAGTTCTTTTGATTAAGTCTAGAGCTCAGGGCGCAAGGTAAGATCAGCCCACTTCCGTGGTGCTTCACCTTTTATCTAATGCCCTCAGCACCTAAACTATCGTTTGGACTGAGATACAATGATAAACATTAAGATCCGACCCGATTAGTTCACATAACACCGTAATATCTACTTTCACTGATTAGGGATGAGTTGCTCAATCATAACATATCTAGCAACCTATTACACGGTTAATGAATAAGTTGAACCTAAGATCAAACAGTAAGTGATCAGTTTAATGCAAACATTAAGCTCGGATATGAATGAAGGCAGTCGATGTATACTTATTTATGTTTAGCTCGCAATCTAGCACCCTAACACCCTAGGCTAACAAGATCGACTACTCAACCATAGCACAAGAGAACACGGAGATCAATTCTGAATAATACATGATGCGATTAATAAGAAATAAGTAGGGTTCAGGATAATCTTCTCGAGGCGAGATAGATAGAGCCGTCTCCCTTACAAGGTAGCGAAATTGCCAAGGACAAATGTCTCCAATTAGCTTTTCTTGGATAAAAACTAAGGTAGAAAAATAGAATAAAATAAATAGGGTATATATATGGAGGCGCCGCCAGCTTGGCTGAAAATAGAAAAAGTAGAGAAAATACCTAAATAAATCTTGGTTTCCTTAGATATTGGGAGCAGCCGAGGGGTTGCTCTGTTTATGAACAGCCATCAGGTTCCTCCATATTATTTCTGCGCGGGAAACTCCAATTTTGACTTTTTCTCTCATGCGTCTCTCCAGGGACCCCACACCTACTTCAGACCTGAATTTACTTGAAAAGGACTGAAAAGGCTCAACAAAGACTTGAAAACCTTTTGGAAAACGTATGTACAATGTGTTAAAAACACAATCTATCAGATACAAGGATAAAAAATGGAGTATTTGTGGTTTCTAAACAGTGGTTGTAGTAGTTACATGACTGGAAATAGGAAGTGGTTTTCGTAGATACATGAAAGTTTTCGTCACTATGTGAAGCTTGGAACGGTGCTCGATTGATGATTCAAGGAAAAGGAAACATGAGAATCAGAGTGAGTAGTATGATTCAAGTCATCCAAAACGTTTGCTATGTCCCAAAATTGAGCAAAAATTTCTGATTATAAAACAACTTCAAGAAAGGAGTCTTGCAATCCCATATGAGACACTGTGTGTAGGTCTTTCGCTCAAAAAGGGCTCATCATCGAAACTTCAATGAGCACAAAATAGATGTTTATAATCACTGTATAAGTGGTAGGAGCATAGTCATGTTTTCAGACAGAAGTCTTAGGTGATGTTCACTTCTGGCGCTGCAGGTTCACATACTTTAGTTATGGAAACCTTCATATACTCTGAGTCAAAGAGAAATGGTCAAAGGGTTTCCACATATTGAAACAACCAAGAAAGTGTGTGAAAACTTCCAAGTGGGAAAATAAAAACAAGGATCATTTCCAAAGAAGAGCTCATAGAAAGCAACTAAAACATGTAGTTAATTCATTCGAACATTTGTGGTCCAATCACTCCATAATCAATTTGACGTAAGAGGTGTCTTCTTAATTTCCGTGATGATCATAGTAGAAAAATTTGGAGTTACATAATTGCACAAAATTCAGAATTATTTGAAACATTCAAAATTTTCAAAGTTGTTGTAGAAAAAGAATATGGTTTGTCTGTGTGTTGCCTAAAAACATAGAGGAGGGAAATTCTGTTCCCATGAGTTTATGAGCTTTATAACTCATGAATTCAGAAAACAGTTGACAACATCTTTCACTCCACAACAAAACGGCGTGGCATAAAGAAGAAATAAAACAATCATGAATCTGGTTTGAAGCACACTTACAGAGAGGAAACGCCTAAAGCTTTAGTGGGTAAAGCATGTCCTCAATCATATTTCCACTGCAGCTTGGAGAATAAAACACCATAGAGAGCATGGAGTCAAACACCATAGAAAGCATGGACTGATATTAAACCAGACGTGACACATTTCAAGGCGTTTGGTTGTATTGGGCATATTCACATACAAGAAGCAAATATGATTAAACTTGATGACAAGAGATGCAAGTGTATTTCCTTGGAATCAGTGAAGTCAAAAGCCTATCGCATGTAGAATTCCATCTCTAAGAAAATTATGATGAGCCGAGATATTATTTTTGAAGAAACAAGGAATTGAGAAGGGAGAAGGAATAATGTTGGAGGTGCAAGCACAATCTCAGAAGTCCTGATTTGGGAGGGTGAAGGAAATCATGTGCCTGAGGAAGAAGAATTATCACAAGCAGAAGAAAATGGAGAGAATGATGAAGATGTTCCAAAACCATAGGCAACAAACGACACTGAAGAACAGCCTGCAACACACGAAGAACAAGTGGCTCCTAGTTCCAGACACAAAAATAATTTTCCTGCTTATCTATAAGATTATGAATATGGTGTGTGATACGACCAGCATAGGAACAAAGTCAGCCTCAGAGCATTCTGAACAAGAGGATGAGTTGGATAAAAGCTCAAATGGACCGGCAGCTACTAACATGGACGAACCATCGGCGCCTGGGTCGGACAAGGACGGGTGGTCAGGACAGAATTCGTCCATGACTGAACTTGATCCAGAAGCTAGAGATGAAGACCCACTTGTTTTTTCAAGTGGACCATTCACAAGATCAAGGGCCAAAGAACTTGAGAAGACATTGGGAATCTTGATAAAGTTCATACAAGATGAAGACAAGCTTGAGGCTTATGAGAGGAAGTATGGGCCGATAAATTGGTTTAACTTCATGGTTTGCCAAAATTCAGAATAAGGTCCATAAACCTATTTGGTGTTGGATTAGTAATCCTTGTTGGTTTTGGTTTTGATAATCCTAGATGGTTTTGGTTTTGGTTTTTTGGGGATTATCTTATTAATTAAGTTTTAGATAGAGATAAATTATGCTAGATAATGATCTCGTAGGCGGTTTGGGTGTTATATATAAGCCGCCATGTGTTTCTTTTGCAAGGCACCATCAATAAACTTAAGCTTTTGCAAACAAATCTCTCGAGTTCCTTTCATCTTGTTCAACTTTTGAGCATCCATCTTCAATCACCAGATAGTTAACTCTATTGCTTACGTGAATACCATCAGGAATCATCCTATACAAGGTTACTCTTGTAGATCGCCGGAGCTAAAAAACTCAAGGAATCCCCATCGTCCTTGCGTGAAGAAACCACCCAACAAACAAGAGCAAATCGCCTTGTTTCCATCTCAAACTCATCACACACCATCAACTTCAAGTGATCCGGGTTTATACACTTATCCAAGGTCGTATCAAGTGGTATCAGAGCCACTTGAAGGATTTAGGGTTTGTGGTTCTCGCTCCATCTCATCCATATCTTCTTTCCTATCTATCTAAGTTCTAGTCAGATCGGGCTAGCCTTAAAAAAATAGAGAAAACAAAAGAAAAGAAAAGAGACAAAAAAGAGAAAAGACACAAAGAATAAGAACAAAGAAAGGCTGAGGAGAAATCCGGTTAGGCTAGTTAAGGCGATCCGACGCCAAAAATCTTGCAATCTATCTATCTAAGTTCACGTAAGGGGTTAGGGTTTTCCGGATCTTAGGTGATTGGGAATCTTGCTCACTGTTGAACCATATAAGGTAAGGTTGTTGAGAGAGTCCAGGAGTCTAGAAAAAAAAAGAAAATGAGAGAGAGAAGTTACTTTGTTTTCTAACTTTCACATACTTTGAGTTTTTGTGTTTTGTTTTGGTTTCAACTTAGGTAGGAGACTATGGCTGAGGAACGACGAGATGATGATCCCCCTGTTGAACCACCTGCCCAACGCATACTCCTCTACCAATTACAATTTGAGGCCATGCTAGGGAACCTGGAGAGGAGGTTACAGGGCCATGCTGAACGCATATACGCTAACATTATACCTCCTGAAGTTGTTAATGCGGCAGGTAGGGCGAGCTATGCCAGGAGCTGTCGATGAACCAGCTGACGAGGAAGGCGAGGGACGGTTGAATCGACCCGACCAAAGACGACCGTAGGCTGAAGACAACTTGGGAAACCTCAAACTTCGGATTCCTCCTTTCATGGGAAAGAATGATCCGGATGCCTACCTTGAATGGGAGAAGAAGGTTGAGCTTGTTTTCAAGTGTCAAAACTTCACGGAAGAAAGGAAGGTTAAGTTAGCCGCCAATGAGTTCGAGGGCTATGCAATCAACTGGTGGGAACAAGTATCTAACACTAGGATACGCAATGGACAACTTCAGATAAGTTCTTGGCATGAGATGAAAGAAGTCATGAGAAGGAGGTTTGTCCCGACCCACTACCACATAGAACTTGATCAACGTCTACGGAGGTTGAACCAAGGAACCAAGAGTGTGGAAGATTACCATCAAGAGATGGATAATCTTATGATCAAAGCTGATGTTGTTGAATCAAAAGAAGCTACTATGGCTAGGTTCCAGGGAGGTCTAAACCGAGACATTCAGGATCGGATTGAGATGCAAGAGTATGATTCTATTGAGGAAATACTTCATAAGGCTACTCTGATTGAGCAACATAACAAGAGGAGAGGTGTGGGTCGAAGTCAGTTTGGTGCTTCTACCAAACCCACCTATACTCGAGATGACAAACTGAACAACAAGCCTAAAGAAGACACTCGATCTCCTAGCACTACACTGGATGAAAATAACAAAACTCCAGCACCCAACAACCGGTCAAGAAACATCAAGTGCTATAAATGTCAAGTATTTGGTCATTACGCCAATGAGTGCATCAACAAAAGGACCATGCTGGTCTTGGCAAGTGGAGATGTAGTATCTGATGATTAGGAGAAACCAGCTGAGGAAGAGGAGATAGTCAATTATCCTACACATGGAGATTTACTTGTCACCCCACGAGTCCTCAACACTCAGTCTAAACCAGAAGCTCAGGAGCAACGTGAGAACCTATTCCATACTAGGTGCCTCGTCCAGAGTAAAGTGTGTATTCTAATCATAGACAGGGGAAGCTGCACCAATGCAGCTAGTGAAATCATGGTCGAAAAGCTAGGGCTGACCACCCATGTGCACCCTCGGCCTTACTCACTCCAATGGCTGAGTGAAGATGGTGAGGTACGTAACACATCAGGTGACTGTCCCCTTCACCATCGGCCAGTACCAAGACACCATCACCTGTGACGTTGTTCCAATGGAAGCCAGCCACATCCTACTTGGACGGCCATGGCAATATGATAAGAAGGTCATCCATGATGGATACACCAAGAGGCACTCCTTTGTGCATAACAACAAAAAAGTGGTTCTGGTGCCATTGACACCCCCAAGAGGTACACAAGGATCAGCTTCAACTTAAGCAAAGAAGGGAAGGAGAACGAGCAGTTGGAGCCAAGACCACCAATCCGGAGGTTGAGGTAAAAGGTTTAAGTCTCCTTGATACATCTTCTGATCTTAAAAAAGCTACCTTTGATCAGAAATCCTTGGTACTACTTATCTTTAGGGAGCTGTTAACTTCTTCTTCTAACCTTGAACTGGTAATACCGAGGCAAATTGAGAAACTTCTACAGGAATATCTAGATGTATTTCCAGGAGACAGTCCAGTGGGGTTGCCACCCATTAGGGGCATTGAAAATCAGATTGAGTTTGTTCCAGGAGCTTCTCTGCCTAACCATCCAGCTTATAGAACCAACCCCAGTGAGACCAAAGAGCTCCATAGGCAAATGGACGAGTTACTGGAAAAGGGACACATCATGGAGAGTTTGAGTCCTTGTGCTGTCCCAGTCCTTCTTGTGCCTAAGAAGGATGGTAGTTGGCGTATGTGTGTGGATGGTCGAGCAATCAACAATATCACAATGAATTACCGCCACCCTATTCCCCGGTTGGATGATATGCTAGATGAACTCTATGGGTCATGTATCTTCTCCAAGATCGATCTAAAGAGTGGATATCACTAAATCAGGATGAAGGAAGGAGATGAGTGGAAGACGGTTTTCAAAACCAAGCATGGTTTATACGAGTGGTTGGTCATGCCATTTGGGTTAACTAATGCTCCCAGTACCTTTAAGAGGCTGATGAACCACATACTAAGAACCTTCATTGGCTATTTATAGTAGTCTACTTTGATTACATCTTGGTATAAAGTAGGACAATGGCTGATCATATCAACCATCTGAGGCAAGTCCTAGACTTGTTAAGAAAGGAAACCTTATTTGCCAACTATAAGAAGTATTCCTTTGGGACAGATCACCTTGTCTTTCTTGGGTTTTTAGTAACCTCGGAAGGTATTAAGGTGGACGAAGAGAAGGTGCACACAATTAGGGAATTGCCTGTCCCAAAGACTGTAGGATTTTACAGATAATTTGTGAAGGATTTCAGCTCTATAGCTGCTCCATTAACTGAGGTTATCAAAAAGAGTGTAGGGTTTACTTGGACAAAGGAGCAAGAAGATGCTTTTCAAACACTCAAGGAAAGGCTAACCAATTCACCTCTATTGGTGCTAATAGACTTCAACAAAATGTTTGAGATTGAGTGTGATGCTTCAAGGCTGGGGATTGGAGCCGTGTTGATGCAGGAGAAAAGACCAATTGCATACTTCATTGAAAAACTAGGTGGGGCCACATTGAACTATCCGACCTATGACAAGGAGTTGTATGCATTGGTAAGGGCCCTCCAAACCTGGCAACATTACCTATGGCCGAAGGAGTTTGTGATCCACACGGATCATGAATCACTCAAACACTTGAAGGGACAACAAAAACTGAATAAAAGACATGCCAGATGGATGGAGTTTATAGAGACTTTCCCATATGTAATTCAGTACAAACAAGGGAAAGAGAACGCCTTGTTAAGAAGATATACTTTGCTCTCAACCATGGAAGCCAAATTACTTGGCTTTGATCAGGTCAAGTCATACTATGAAGGAGATACTGATTTCCATGAAAAGTACAAGGCCACCAAAAGGCAAGCAGTGGATGGGTTTTATCGAGTGGAAGAGTTTTTTTCTATGAAAACCGACTATGCATCACATCCTGCTCTTTAAGAGAGTTATATGTCCGAGAATCCCTCAGTGATGGACTTAAGGGACACTTTGGTGTAGCTAAGACATTTAGTGCTCTTCAGCAACACTTCTATTGGCCACAAATGAAGTTGGACGTAGAGAGGATTTGTAGGCAGTGTGTGGTGTGCAAACAGTCCAAGTCCAAGAGCCAAGGCCAAGGTATGTATATTACTTTACCTATTCCCACTGCACCGTGGATTGATGTGTCCATGGACTTTGTCTTAGGATTGCCAAGAACTAGGAAGGGTAGAGACATTATCTTTGTGGTGGTCGATAGGTTCTCTAAAATGGCTCACTTCATAGCTTGCCATAATACTGATGATGCTACCATGGTAGCTGATTTATTCTTTAGAGAAGTTGTTAGGTTGCATGGTATACCTGGGACCATAGTTTCAGATAGAGATACTAAGTTTCTTAATCATTTTTGGAGAACGTTATGGGGTAAGCTAGGTACCAAGTTACTCTTCTCAACAATGTGCCACCCACAAACTGATAGGGCATTGTCTAAGCTACTTAGAGCCCTTGTAAAAAGGAACATTAAGTCTTGGGAGGAATGTTTGCATCATGTAGAGTTTGCTTACAATCATTCTATGCATTCAGCCACCAAGATGACTCCTTTTCAGGTCGTGTATGGTTTCAATCCCTTATCACCATTAGAATTGATTGCTTTGCATTTAAAAGAGCAAACTAACCTTGATGGCAAAATAAAGGCCAAGTTTGTTAAATTATTGCATGAGCAGGTACGCAAGAATATTGAGGAAAAGACTAGGGTCTATGCACGAAAGGCAAACAAAGGGAGGAAAGAAATCGTGCTTGAACCAGGTGATATGGTTTGGATTCACTTAAGAAAAGAGAGGTTTCCGAATGAAAGAAAATCCAAACTCTTACCTAGGACGGATGGGCCATTTCAAGTCTTGGAGAGAATCAATAACAATGCCTACAAGATTGATCTGCAAGGTAAGTATCTCATTAGTCCTAAGTTCAATTTGTCTGATCTATCTCCTTTCATTGCAGACGACTTGGATTTGAGGTCCAATCCTTTTAAAGGAGGAGAGGATGATACCAACAGCATAAGAACAGAGTCAGCCTTGGAGCATTCCGAACAAGAGGATGAGTTGGAGAAAATCTCAAATGGAACGGCACTAACATGGACGAAGCATCGGCGCATGGGTCGGACAAGGACGGGTGGTCGGGACAGAATTCATCTATGACTAAACTTGATCCAGAAGCTAGAGATGAAGACCCACTTGTTTACTCAAGTGGACCATTCACAAGATCAAATGCCAAAGCACTTGAGAAGGCATTGGGACTCTTGATAAAGTTCATACGAGATGAAGACAAGCTTGAGGCTTATGAGAGGAAGGCTGGGCCGATAAATTGGTTTAACCTCATGGTTTGCCAAGATTGAGAATAAGGGCCATAAACCTATTTGGTGTTGGATTAGTAATCCTAGTTGGTTTTGGTTTTGATAATCCTAGATGGTTTTGGTTTTGGTTTTTCGGGGATTATCTTGTTGCGAAAGGTATGAGCAGAGGTTTGGAGTCGGTTACAATGAAGTGTATGCATCAGTTGCAACGTGGGATGCTATTCCGATTATCATCGCATCTGCATCATATCAAAACTGGAGCATCTATCAACTCGATGTAAAGAGTGCGTTCTTACTTGGAGAACTGCAAGAAACCGTGTATGTTGATCAACCACAAGATTTCATGAAGAAAGGGGAGAATAAAAAGGTTTACAGACTGAAGAAATCTCTCTATGGAATAAAATAAAGCCCACGAACTTGGTTTAGCAAGATCGACAGACACTTCATTAGGGTATGAATTGAGAAAAACGAATGGGAGCATACTCTGTTTGTCAAAGAAGAGAAGCAAGGTCATATTCTTATCTTTAATTTGTACCTTGATGTCTGATCTTTATAGAAAATTTTGAAAGACTAATAAACGATTTTAAAGAATCAATGAAGAAGAATTTTGACATGATAGACCTTGGAAAATGAGGTACTTTTTGAGCTTTAAGATCTCATAGAGGGAAGAAGGGATTTACATTTGCAAAGAAGTCTTGCAAAGGTTTGAGATGAGTATGAGAAATAGAGTGCATAATATGATAGTTCCAGCCAGGGGTTAAGCTATCAAAGAAGGGTGCATGAGCATTTCTTGACACTACTCTTTACAAACAAAGGATCAGAAGCCTAATTTATTTACTGTTACAAAGTCTGATCTGACATTTGTAGTGTATCTCGCAAGTCTCTATATGGAGAGTCCCATTAAAGCTCATTTTCAGGTGGTTAAAATAATTCTAAGGTTCGTTAAGAACACTGCAGAGCTCATGATTATGTCCAATCGTGGAGAAAACAAAGGGTTTCAAGCTTACAAAGATAAATGACTATGCAGTAGATTTAGACGACCTTAAAGCACTTCATGTTTTGTGTTCTTAATGGCTGGAGGAGCAGTCTCATGGAGTTCAAAGAAGCAGTCAATCGTTGCACTATCAACAATAGAAGCTGAATATATAGCTGCAGTATCATGTGCAACACAAGAATTTTGGATAACCAAAATACTTGGAAAGATCAGAAAGAACCTTGAAGAATGTATCACAATCAAATGTGAAAATAGCTCATCCACCACAAGTCACTAGCTCAACTGGAAAGGACCCTGACATTTGTGTTAGAGGTCCCCAGTTTGAGTGACTGATGGCAAGAAATTATTATAACATGTTGGGGTTTCGGGCCTGGGGGACTACGGGCCTCGGCCCCGAACCTCCTGGTATTCAAAAAAGAAAAAGAAAATATTTCAGCCATTCAACTATCTAGAAACAAAACACATCATCCACGCATAAAGTACACTAGGGTTCGATTTCACTATTTGAGAGAGTTAACTACAAAAGGAAAGTTGAAGTTGGTTCATTGTGGAAGTCAAGACCAGCTGAACCAGCTGGTAGATAATATACCTAAACTGTTGAAGCTAGAGACATTTGAGAAGCTGGGGAAGAAGCTTGGTCTCGTTGAGATACCAAAGTAAATTATTTTTGCTCATCAAACAGTTTAGGGAAGAAATTTTTAGTTTATTTGACTAAGTCTTTTGTTGTTTGAATAAGGCTCATAATTTATAGGAGTAGCAGATGTTGAGTCATCCTTTCTGTTTTCATATTTGAAAAAAATCCTCTGAGAATGTAGGAGGTTCATTAGTGTTCAGTTGTATTGCAATGGCTATTTAAGAGCTTCAATAACAAAAACAAAGGTACTGTTTTTTGTTCCCACTTGTTCTCTTAATTTGTAACAAATTTGATAACTACTAGTTATTGTAAGACTTGGAGTAGGCAATCATCCTATAAAGAGATGAAGAGCATTTATTGTTTCAGGTCATCAATCCTTTTTCCGTTTGGATCCCTCTTGAAAATTCTTCTATGCCTAAATTAAACTCGTCCAATTGGGAGCTACGTATTCGGAAGTTAAATGAGACTGGTGACAAGTTCATATATATTGTAGAGTGTTTAACTACCATATATCAATAATGAGATGTCCGAAAGAGTGGGGTTAACCAAATAGTTGTACCGTAGTGGGAAAAGACTTGGGAAGTTGTGTAAATCTATATGTATTGGGTTAGATTTCTTCTGAGAACAAAGTTGTGATACACTAAAATTGAGTGCTTCACTACAAGTTAACAATAGTAGATGTAATATTTAAGATTCATTCTAGAGGATTGTTTCTACATTTTGTTTCTATGAGATCGATATCAAGTTAATACAAATCAATTGTGTTCAAAACAAGAAAATAAAAATAAAGCAAGTAAACAAAGAATGATGCGGGTTGGTTTTTAGATTACAAAAAAGCTAAGTCTAAGGTGATGTATCAGGTATCAAGCGATCATGAGCCACACAACTATTCATGAAAAATGCTACGAGCCAATCTTGAAATTGAACAACAAGACTAGATAAACCCACTGTCTTGTGGTCTACCCCTTTATCAAGCAATCATAATATCTAAACTTATGTTTGAATCAGAGAATGATAACAAGCTTTAAGATTTGATTCAATAGGTTCATGATTCGTCTTAAAATCAGCTTTCGTTGGCTAAGGACAAATCGTCTATCTTTGCTTTTGTTAGCAACCTAAAACACTTTTGATCGAAAGGTTTAACCTAGATTCAGATGCTAAATGGCCAATTTAACACAAGAAGTAAGTTCATCAATAGATAGGATATCAAAGAATAACAACCATATTAGTGTCTAGCTCATTGATCTATGATCTCCTAACACCTTAGACTAAGCAAATAGACTACTCAGCCACACCCACTGAGATCACAGAGATAAGAGATGAAGAAAACACGATGATAGATTGTAGCAATAATAAAAATAGGATTTAGGATTCTTCTCAAGAATTTGTAAAGATCCTTCCCCTTAACAAGATTACAAGCTTTCTGTCTCTAAAACTTTATGTCTAAAATCACATAGTCTGTGAAAAAGAATAAGTAAATATATTTTTGCAAGTTTTTGGCGGCCCAAGAGGAAAAAAGGGATCCTTAGGTAAAATCCTGAAATATTAGAAGTTTCCTTAAAATCTTGAGCGGCGGAGAGGCTGCTCCATTCAGGATCTTGCACTCGGCTCTGTCTGGTTGCTCCGCATGAAAACTCCAATTTGCATTCTTTTCTTCATGTGTTCCTCCAGGATCCTTCAAACGTACTCCAAACCTGAAATGACTCGAAAATTACTAGAAAGACACGAAAAGACCTGAAAATAATTTAGAAAACATATTTTTTTCAAAAACACAATTATAAATTCTCCAAGACTTAGATCCTTGTTTGTCCTCAAACAAATTTAGAACCTAAAGAATGAAAGAAAGGTGTGAAAACATGGGAACTCACTTCTCCTTTAGAACACCACTTTCACCTAAATCAGTTGTAAGACACATCAATTAGTACCAAATTTAGAAGATACACCATGTATTAGACCTATGCTTAGAACCCTAACCATTTTCAACCCATTACTATCCAAATTCACCACTACTGACCTCATTTAATAAATTAAGGTGCAGTCTCATCCGGGGAGTATCAATCACAAGATATATGAAGTCTTACCCAATATGTTTCTGAACACACATGCAGTCTTCTCTGATTTCTTTCCTCCTTTTCTTTTCACTCTACTCAGTCAATGTCTCTTTTCTTTTATTTTAATTGTCTGAGATTTTTGAACAAACTTCCATAAATCAAGTAGTAATGGTGGTTGCCACCAGTTCCTGTTCACTACGTTTTAACCTTTGTCCATTTTCATTTTTCTTTTCTCTTCTTTTTTTGAAGGGGAACGCGAGGGGAACCAGAATCACACAGACTTTTACCTCCAAGACTTGCATGAAAAATCCGATCCAATGTATACCAAGTCGCAAGACAAGAGAATCAAGTACGTTATGTTTGAGGGCAGTTTTGGATCCTTGAGACATCCTCAAAGCATGGATGTTATTGGCAGATCAATCCACTTTTGCCTTACTATATTGTACAGTCTGCAACCAATAGCTGAAAGAATGGTCATTGCGGCATTGGTTCGATGGTGAGTTCAAAAATAAGGTTCTCATTCCTAACTAATTTTGACTCAATAAACTAACTCAAACTAACTCAAAAGAAAAATAAAATAAACAAACGAGTTAGTAAACAACAAAGACCCTCCTCCAGACTTATTTAACAACGTCTCGGTGTGAAAATAAATAAAAGAGAAAGTTTAAACAAAAACAAAAAGTTCTTTTGTCCAGATACTTACCTGATTTGGACCACCCGCTCAAAGCAATCGCCAGCTGCTCCTTTATGGTGCTCTTTATCTGAAACTCAGAATGGGTGAAGTATCTCGGGGTTTTCTCATTTTTGACATGCAAGTAGAAATAAATGCTAATAATACTTACACTCTCAAGTGGGTTGCCTCCCAGCAAGCGCTTGGTTTAAGTCATTAGCTTGACTTGGCGATAGGGCTCAGTCGGTTTGAGCATGAGGGTTTGTTCCCAAACGAGCTCCACAATCAGACATGTTCAGATTCAAAGCTAACCAACCCTTTCACAGCAGTTTCTTCCTTCTCCTTCAACTCATGTGTGAGAATATCTCTAACTTTAGAGAAAAGTTTAGAGGTACCTTTTCACTTTACCGCATACACAATGAATTTGTTATCACACATTCAAGGTATCAAAGTTATTGTAGGATCACCCTTGACCCTTTTTCTTCTAGACTATTTTCTTTTACCTTTGAATTTTCCCTGAATTTCTTGGTACCAGTGTGAAGATCTCCATCCAGGACTTTTTTGATCTCACTCTTTCCACCAATCTTCTTCTTGAGGAAAAATTCTCAATTTTCTCCACTAACCACTGAGATGCAAGAGGCTTGTAGGATGGGAGATCTGGATTGGACAACTTGTGGAAAACCTTCTTGTTGATGTTGGAGAAGGAGGCTCTCTTATTAGGCATATCAATAATTGCCTCCACGGTAGCCATAAATGGTCCTCCAAAGATCAAATGCATTTCATAATTCTTACTCATCTCAACAACCTGAAATTCGATATGGAGAATACAGTCCCCTACTTGGACATAAAGGTTGCAAATGGTGCCATAAAGGATTGCTGTGGAAGATTTTTCAGAATCTAGAGTCACCTAAGAAGGCTCAAAGACAAGATTCACACTAGAGTCAGAGTCACAAAGAGCTTCCTTGAATTCTACTCCAGCGATGGAACATTGAAAAACAAACTTTCCAGGGTCATCCACCTTAGGTAATACCTTCAGTGATGGTGTCAATGTTTTACTAAAGAGTGCTTTAATTTCCTTTTGAGTCTCCCTACAATTTTCGAAGAACATATGCAATAGTCGAATCTCCCAAGCATGTTCAAATGAGATTATTTTAGGAAGCTTTCTTACCATCTTCCTAAATCCAGCCAGGATTCATGGGAGGTATAGGTGGAACTGGATAGGAAACCTTAGGAATATAAACTAGAACTGGTGGAGTCTTAACATGTTCGCCAGGAGCAGCCGCTCCAATGGTGGCATAGTGCTATGTTTATGTTCTGCGTGTGGAGCAGGCTCATGGAACAGCTGCTTATTTCCTTTCCCTTAGATTTCTCAGCGGAGATTACTTTCTCGCATCTCAGATCTATTGCATTACAATGTTCAACCCTAGGATTCATCACACTCATCCTAGGAAGTGTTGCTTTTTTCCTCTTAACATTCTCAGCTTTTTGAGTAAGTTGAATGTATATTCTCTTCAGATGGCTACTAACCGCATCATACTTAGTGTTTAGTTATGTGAACATATTGTCCATCCTAGTATTGATCCCAGCAGTTGCTTGATTCATTGTTTTCACATGACCTTGCTGATTTTGGAGTAGCTGCTGCATTAGAGTACTTAGATTCTTCAGCTCATCTTGAGGGTTGTTCGCAACACTTGTAGAAGCTTGAAAGTTTCTGGTTTGCGTCTTCTGTTGGTTCCCAAGCTGGAAATGATTCTGCTCCTGGTTGAACACAAATGTTTTCCCATGAGATACTTCTTCTACAACCATATGAGAATGTGTTCAGTTCTGCTTTCCTCTACAAAATAGACAGCTCCTTGAATATGCTTCAGCAGTAAATTAACTTTTGTAGTCAAGTCATCTCTCTACTTAGCCTCAACATTGTTGACCTCTCTGGTTTAATCATGCTCATGACATTTATTTTCTGAGATCACATCCATGTTATCAATCAGCTCGAATGCACCCTCTGTTGTCCGAGTCATAAAATCTCCATTACTAGCCGAGTTCAGCGCATTACGATACTCTCAATCAACTCCATCATCGAAAATATCCAGAATATGATCATCATCAAATTCATGGTGAGGAAACTCCCTGAGATAGTCATCAAACCTTTCCCAAGCTTCACAAATGGTTCATCAACATGCTGCTGAAACGATGAGATTTTGTTTTCTTAGTGCAATTGTTTTTTCCTTGGTGTAGAAGTGTCCCAAGAAGTCTAATCGAACATGTTCCCAAAATGCTAGAGAACCAGTTGGCAGTGAATTCAACCATCTTGAATCCTTGGCCGCGAGAAAGAATGAAAAAACACACACTTGATGAAATCAGGTGTCACTTCATTTGCGTGAGTAAAACTGCAAATCTCTTCAAAGTTCTCGATGTGATCCATTGGAATTTATGCAGGCAGCCCATGAAACATTTTCCTTTGTATCAATTCGATTATAGCATGCTTGATCTCAAAATCTTGCTTGCACAGGATGGTGGAGCGATGGCGGAGCACGTAGTTGAGCAGCTTGTTATGTAGCTTGCTGTTGCTGGATGGTCCACTGGATCTGGAGCATTTTTGTTGCATCCTTTGTATCTCAGCAGTAAGCTCGTTCTTGTTAGTGTCGCCCATGATGACGTTAATTGGCCTTTGAGTTTGTTGGTTTCTTCTTTCCAACCTTGATAGTTCATGATTTTGTTGGCGTAACTAGGTTTGTTGATTGTTTGCTCCAAGTATCTCTAATGGCCATACACGCTGGTACAAAAAGGTAAACAAGTTAGAAGTCTTAAAATTAAAACTAGTTGGAAAAACAGAGGTAAACAGATGGTAACCAACAACCGCCCAAAACTTGATACACTCAAATTGAGTGCTTCATTGCAAGCAAACAATGGTCGATTTAGTATTTAAGATTCAATTCCAGAGGACTGTTTCTACACTTTGTTCCTATGAGTTTGATATCAAGGTTAGACAAACTGATTGAGTTTAAAACAAGAAAATATAGCAAGTAAACAGAGAATGATGTGGGTTGTTTTCAGATTATGAAAGAGTTAAGTATAGGGTGATGGATAAGGTATCAAGCGATCATGAGCCACACAACTATTCAAGGAAAACAATACGAGCCAATCTCGAACTTGAAAAACAAGACTAGATAAACCCACTTTTGTGGTGTCTACCCTTTTATCAAGCAACCTAATATCTAAACTTTCTTTTGAATGAGAGAATGATGACAAGCTTTAAAATTTGCCTTAACATCAGATTTCGTTGGCTAAGGACAAATCACCTATCTATGTTTTTTTCTAGCAACCTAAAACACTTTTGATGGATAGGTTTAACCTAGATTCAGATGCTAAATGGCCATTTTAACACAAGCAGTAAATTCAACAATAAAAAGATATATCAAAGAATAACAACCCTATTGTCTAGCTCATTGATCTATGATCACCTAACACCCTAAACAAAGAAAATCGACTACTAAGCCATAGCCACAGAGATCACATAGATAAGAGATGAAGAAAACAAGATGATAGATTGCATGAATAATAAAAAAGTAGGGTTTAGGATCCTTCTCACGAGTGTGTAAAGATCCTTCTCCCTTAACAAGATTACAAGCTTTCTCTCTCTAAAAATCTCTGTCTAAAATCACTTAGTATATGAAAAAGAATAAGAAGTCTGTGGTGGCCCAGGAGGAAAAGGGGGATCCCTAGATAAAATCCCAAAATATTAGAAGTTTCCTTAAAAAGTTCGAGCGACGGAGCGCCTGCTCTGTTCAGGATCATCCACCCTGCTGCCCTGTTTGGTTTCCGGTAGGAAACTCTAATTTGCATTATTTTCTTTAAGTGTTCCTCCAAGAGCCTCCAAACCTACTATGTACCTGAAGTTACTCGAAAAGGACTAGAAAAACTCAACAAATACATGAAAATTTTTAGAAAACATATATATAATGTGTCAAAACACACAATATATCAAGTTGCTACTACTTGGTCAGTTATAGCTTGTGTTTTGGTTTATGCAATTTAAATGGTAGTGCAGTAATAGATCGTTTGACTACCCTAGGTATTAGTAGGAAATCATTCTAAATTCGGGAAAGTAGTGTTATTGTAACATCCCGAGTTGTGATATATTGAAAGGCTTAAGAGAACTGATTTGATTACCTATATCACCAAAGTACACTTACCTTTTCTGTACACATCCTTTTAGAACTCCAGGGTTAAGCGTGTTTGAGCTGGAGTAGTGAAAGAATGGGTGACCTATCGGGAAGTGATACCGTGTGAGTGAGGCCAAAACACGAGGAAAGGTCATGTGGTGATTGCAAGGACAGTAAAAAATGATTTTGCGCCTCAAAAAATTAATGTGCGGCCGTCGGACGGATGGGATCCACATGATGAGAGAGCGGGCGTGGGTGGCCCATTATCCATGGACGGTCGGGCATTACAATTGGTATCATAGCTGGTTAGCCATCTCGGTTCCGACCCAAGAGGTATCTTGAGACCTATCATGGGGTGCAACGAGGACGTTGCGTTCTTTGAGAGGGGGTAAATTGTAACATCCCGAGTTGTGATATATGGAAATACTTAAGAGAATTGATTTGACTACCTATATCACCAAAGTGCACTTAAATTTTCCATCACACACTCGTTTAGAACTCTAGAGTTAAGCGTGCTTAAACTGGAGAAAAGATGGTTGACCTATTGGAAAATGATTCGCGATATCATGTGAGTGAGGCCAAAGCACGGGGAAAAGTCATGTGGTGATTGCATGGACAGTAAACAATGATTCGAACCTGGAAAAATTAATGTGCGGCCGTCGAACGAATGGAGTCCACGGGCCGAGAGAGCAGACGTGGGTGGTCCATTAATAGTGGGCGGCCGGAGCATTATAGTTATATTCAGTCTTCTTTGTAAAAATAAGTGCATTTATTCTGAAATCGATCCGATCAGCTAATAGGACATATCAAAAGAGACAGGGGTCGAGACTCTCCTTTCTGAATTTTAAGGTATAAATGAGCGAAGTATTCACCTTCTTACCTTTCGAAAAGTGACTTATCTTATATATATTTATCTAATTAGTTATACCTAATCTTAACTCTTATGTCCGTTTTATTTATTATTTTTATGAGGTTGCACTTGATCGATTTGGGGGATCCTCCTACCCTATATTTGCAAGACTTCTTAAACACTATCGTAGCGCAGTTCCGCGCATATATGGTTACTTGTTTTTTCCTGGTAGATTTTGAGGCTTATACATAGACATTATATTTCTGGCTATGTGTCATCTTATAATTGGTTTATGAAATTTTTATTCTAAAATGGACTTTTATGAAATAACTGAGTAAAAATAACACATGGTTTCAAACTTAATTGTATCTATTTTTTTGCAAAAGGCTAATCTTATGCGCTTTAACGTCAAATGCAATTATATTACTTAAACTCAGGATAATCACCCGAGAATAGAACAAGCAACAAAACAAAGAGTTCTATGAAAAAATCAAGCGGTTCTAGCTAAGAAATCTACATTTCCATGCTGTCTCCGAGGAGTAAAACATATCCTAAAATCTTGAAATATTCTCTCCAGTTCTGGTATCTCCTCCAACTATTGTCGAGAAATTTGGCCATGCCTAAGGTTCCCCTAGCATCGATATCAAGTCTTTGCAGTCCATCCCAAATTGCTGGCATTTCGAATGATGCAACATTCTTTCCATTGCTCAGCGTAGCACTTCCAACTCCGTACGCAATGTGGATTCTCTCCATCTTTAATTACTTATCCTCATAAGTTGTATATGTCCCATGTTATCTAGCCATATCTTTCGACATCAATTACAGATTGATGTAGAAGTCTAAGAACCATCTACTAAACATATATTCTCTATGCTTAAGGCTTGAGATGTTGCTATTTGTGTTTGCATCAAATCAGTAATTGATTCATTTGCCGTGAATCATGCTTCACATTCTCTTTCTGAATATCTTATCAGCTTAAGTGAATCTTATTAATGTTTATCATATTTTATGCCCACATTATTAGATTTTTATCTGTCTAATTGAAATATAGAAATATTGATAACAACATAGATTTTGCTGATGCCATTTAAAATATGGGTCATATATATCTGCACTAAACAAATGATAGATGAGGCTCATGCTCATGTGTTTACAGTTGGATTAGCAAATTACTTAAATAAAGATTGTATTCTATATTATATGTGAGCTAAAATATATGCACCGTCAAGTCCTAAGAAAAGATAAACAACATAATTTTCGGAAGACTAGTTGCTTGCTTAATGCAACAAACAGTATATATTTGTAGTGTTAATTATGAAGGCGTTCAAAGAATATTTACGAGTCTTTTCACTAATGATTCGTGAAAACTGCAGCCGAGAATAGAGAATACTAATTTATGAGTATTTTCTAACAATCCCTAAATATAATGGACCTTTTTTCATTCGACATGGAGTTACTTTAACATTTGACATGGAATGACTTCAACAAAGTTCGGAAATTTCCAATTGCACTTGCTGTTTTTTTTAGCTAAAATTTGCACTTGCTGTTTCAGGTTGGTTTACGAATTAAATTTAAAGCAACGTAATATATTATGTTATATATTATATATTGTTATAATATATAATATGTTATATTGTATATTATATATGATTATTTTCGTGCCCTTAGTTGCACGCATGATGGATCTTGTCCTCACGTTTTTTGACCAATATCTCACGTCTTTTTTGTCTTCTCCTATAATATGGATATTTGTCATGTGAACGTGTTGTCAATATTTCTTTCCTTTTTTAAAAGTGTGTTGTTTTCTCTTTAACAAAATACGTTTTGTTTTTTTTTTCGGTCAGAATCCATTGATCTATTCAGAATTTATAAAAGGATTTCGTTTATATATCAAGAGTCGAGAACGTACGTTCACTTAAAAGTACAAATGAATCAAAGTCGTTCAAATTTGATAAGAGATGGATTGATAAAGAGGAATTACGGTAAATCATTTTGAAGGGATGAAAATTTGCAGAACTTTTTCTAGATACAAATAATATGGAACACATATCAAGTTATCGCAAAGCCTTAGGACAATGGAAGAGACAGCATGATTTAGGAAAACGGGTGGACGTTCTCAAAGAAAAAGTAGAGGGAATATACCTGAATGATGATGCCAAACTAAAGAAATAGCTGAGGCTTTAAAGGAATTATCTGATGCTCTTAAGACGGAAACGATATTCTGAAAACAGAAGAGTCGAATTTTCTGGCTTAGAGAAGACGATCGGAACACAGAATTTTTCCACTCACTAACAAAATAACGGAGGGCAATAAACAAAATCACTCAGCTTCTCGATTCTAATGGAAATATAGTGGAAGATGATGATGGTCTAGTAGCCATGCTACTAGTTACTTTTGAGAGCTATTTGGGTCATCCAATCCGGAAAACATAAATGAGGCTTTATCGGAGGTATCCACAAAAATTACCGGGACAGATAATGAAGAACTCACATGGCTGGTTTTGGATTGGGAAGTTAAATTAGCTCTGTTCGCAATGTATTCAGAGAAAGCCTCAAGGCCAGACGTAATGACAATATTGTTCTACCAAAAAAATTGAGATATTGTAAAGGAGGATTTAACTCTTATGGTTAACCAGATCCTTTTTGAGGAAACAATGGCTAATGGATTAAACGACACAAATATATGCCTCATCTCTAAGGTTAATAAACCAAATGAGATGTCCGAATTCCGGCCTATTAGTCTGTGCAATGTTACCTATAAGATTATCTCCAAGTACCTATGCTAGAGATTAAAAAAAGTTCTACCAAAACTAATATCAGAAACTCAATCGGCGTTCGTTGTTGGAAGACAAATTTCAGACAATGTTATGATTACACAATAAATGTTTTATGCGTTGAGAACTAAACCAAACAGACGGAATAAGAGGATCGCTATCAAGACGTATATGAGTAAATTGTATGATAGAATGGAATGGACCTTCATCCAAGCAGTGATGCAAAAGATGGGGTTTTCAGAAATATAGATAGATTGGATCATGCGGTGCATAACTTCGGTTAAGTACAAAGTTCTCATGAATTGCCAGCCAAGAGAGAACATTGTCCCGGAAAGAGGACTACGCTAAGGAGATCCTATGTCTCCTTTCATCTTTATTTTATGCAAGGAAGCGCTCGTTAGCCTTCTTAATCATGCTGAGAAACAAGGGAAGATAACAGGGATGCGGGTTACACGCGCATGTCCCTCGATATCTTACCTTCTCTTTGCTGATGATAGCTTTTTTTTGTAAGACGGAGCCCCATGAATGTGAAGCAGTAATGAAAGTGATAAGGAAATATGGGAATGCGTTAGGACAATGCATTAACTTTGAGAAATCTTCCTTGCTTTTGGGTAAGAAAATAGATGCTCATTCTCGACAACAGATTAAAGAAAAGCTAGGAATCCAAAACGAAGGTAGGATGGGGTCATATTTGGGAATACCATAAGATATTAGTGGGTCCAAATGCAAACTCTTTGCTTTTCTTAAAAACAAATTGATGCATAGAGTGAATGGTTGGACGGGCAGATGGTTTTCAAAAGGTGGAAAAGAGGTTCTAATTAAATCCATTCTACTAGTGCGCCCGACATATGTGATGTCTACCTTCTTATTGCCATTAGAGATCTGTAAAAAACTTGCAAATGCCGTTGCACAATTTTGGTGGAGTTCAAATACACCAAAAATGGGAAAAACTATGCAAATCAAGGGAGGAATGAGGCTTGGGATTCCGTTTGATTCATGAGTTTAATTTGGCTCTTTTGGCAAAACAATTATGGAGATTAGTTCAACGTTCGGACTCCCTGGTGGTTAGGGTGCTAAGAGGGAGATATTACCAAATGAGTTCACCTTTGCGTTCAATTTCGGTTAACAACCCCTCATATGTGTGGACTAGTATATCGGCGGCACGAAGTATATTACTACTGGGTATTACACAATAGATCCATTCAAGACATGAGGTTAAATTTTGGGAGGATCCCTTGATCCCGACAATACCTGCTAGACCGGCCCATTCCTCTGCTCCAGTTCTGCATCCAGATATGAGAATTAGTGATTTAATAAATCAAGAGTCGAAGGAATGGGATATTGATCTGCTGAAAAACTATGTTGATACGGCTTACATTCCTCTCATACGGAGCTTAGCTACTAGTACGACAAATCATAGAGATACTTTCTGCTGGAGCTACACCAAGAATGGCCAGTGTACAGTCAAATCAGGTTATTGGGTGGCCCGAAAATTTCTAAGAAAAGATGAGGAAAGAGTGAAATGTGGACCTAGTATAACCGACCTCCAAGCCTTTGCTTGGAAGGTCAAAGCACCTCAGAAGATGTGTCATTTTATGTTGCAGTTTATAACATGACATGTGGCGGTCACGAAAAATCTGAATTATAGAAATATGAGATGTGACAATTATTGTCCGAGATGTGGAGAGCCGGAAGAAACAATAACTCATGTCATTTTTAAGTGCCCTCTATCCTGCAAGTATGGGCTTTATCATCGACGCCTTCTGGTCAAAACACGTTTCCACTACCTAGTATCTATGCCAACATGGACTACCTTTTTGGAGAAATGATGAAATTGTTGCACCTGAGTCACACAAAGATCCTTATCCTTAGATAATTTTCTATATCTGGAAGGCCAGGAATGACAAATTATTTAGGGGGATTGATCGAGACCTAATTAAGTTAGTAAGATATGCAGAGAGTGAATGTCTGGCATGGTTTAATGCTAATGAGACGGCCAATCTGGACTCACAAGACCATAGGGTTATCTTAAGTCTGGAGAACATCTGTTTGGTGGACGGTTCTTGGTATAGTGGCTGCGGGTGGGTGTAGAAAAACTGTAGTTGGAAAATTGAGCTTATGGGGACGTAAAATCTAAGAAAGTGAGAGTCAGCGCTTCACTCTAAACTAGAAGCTCTTAGGTGGGCAATGGAGAGTATGTTGCAATATTCATCATGTCAGCGATTTGGCACATATTGTAAGGATGTTATTGATATGGCAACGGAACCGGAGCCATGGCTAAATTTTGCAATAGAATTGGAGGCCATTAATACGTTCATGATATGCTTTCCAAGTTTCGAGTTATGTTACATCCCAAGGGCTCACAATAGAATTTCAGATGTTCTGGCCAAGACTGTATGTTTATATCATAGACATTTTTGCTTTGTTAGTTGTTCTATTTCGGTTTGGGTTTCTAGACCATCTCAAATATGAGTAATAGAATAGCCGTTTGATGCCAAAAAAATATATATGAAAAGTACATACGCATATGCTTTTCTTCAAAAGCCAAAACATGAAAATGTGAAAAGTCTTTCGGCTTCTCAAACCCTTAATTTATTGACATATGTAATAAATTAATTGCCCTCTTCGAAAATTTATATTATTATACTTGAATGTATGTCGACATTTTAGCCAGTAATCAAATACAAAAATTTCATTGAACTAATCAAATTTTGAACATACAAAAACTGCGACGAAAAAAATATATATACAGATAGAATAATAATATTGAAATGATTTGTACGTATCTGGTGGGAAGCTTTACTGGCGTTCACTAGAAGAAGTGCCATGAGGAGGAGCTTGTGCCAAATGAGGATGAGCATATGGAGAATAGGAAGGAACATGAGGACCCAAGGAGCAGTTATATAAGACTGATTTCATATTGGTGTGTAGGATACGCACCAGGCGGCTTGTTTGGAGGAGGATATGATGGAGTTAGTGTTGGGGGTGGGTTTTACCCACTCCAAACCCGGTCAAAGATCTTTTTCAATTAGTTCGAAAGTCTACTAGGATGATGACTAAACTATAAAAGGACAAATGCCCATCACAACTCCAAAGAGAGTTAATCGCACTTTGACCAGTCAACTCAAAATGTTAGAGAAAACAAGATAACTAATGGTAACTTAATGGCACCAGATACACGCCACCTCCGTTATGATTCTGATACGACCGCTATAAAAAAAAAAAAAAAAAAAAAAAAAGGGAGAAGGAGAAGGGGATCTTGGCATCTCACACAAAATATACAATATACTTAGAATCAGATACTTTTCTTTGTATTCATTGTATCAACGTTCATATTCAATAAAATACGCACTTTCATCTTCAAATCATATTAAACACGTCGATTTATACATTTTATTCACTATTTTAGATCAAAACCTATTATTAATTTTTGAGTGGATTGTGGTCCATCATTTGGCGATTAGAAGGAAGGGGAAATTAACACAAAATTTTGTTTGAAGATCCGACGTGAAGACACACATCGCAATGACTAAAGCAAACATAAATGATCCGCAAGAGCACAAAATCTCACATATCCTGCATCACAGGCAGCATGACAACAATTCACCACAAGCAGAACTCCTATCACCCCTCCGGCACCAGCGACACAAATCGCCTATCTGGACAAACTCTATCCCAAGTTTTAGTTGATTTATGAATTGCTTTCTCTATATTGCTTCAGTGTGCATGATAACTGGATGCTATGGGACAACAAGCTCTATGAGGCTTAAAGGAACTCTCCCAGTCCATGCTGAGAAATAGGTGAATATCAGTTTGCTCGTCACTTGGTCGCCAAGGAGCCCACAAGACCCTGCCTTAGGACAACAAGTGAACTTGATGGAGAACAGATCAGACAACAACAATCGGGAATCTATCCCGGACAGCACAATGCTAAGTCCAAAGAACGAGATCGCCTTTCTTAGACAGACGCTAACCCGAAAAATAACCAACCTTAGGCTGGGGCCATCAAAGATCCACCGAGCTACCAGCCAAGTCCCTAAAGAAGATAAACACATCAAAGAAACTTACAAGACGCCATTCATATGTCGTATCATCATACTCCACATCTGAACACCTTGCTGAAAATATCCTCATAGGAAGGAAAAATAAATCCTTAGGCTCATATGAAAGTTTCCTGCATCTCAATGGACGAACGACGATGGAGAACATGATGTCGGGTACAGCCAACACTTCATGGAGAACCTGACAGGAGAAACCTTCTACTTTTTCTCTCGATTAGAGGCTAACTACTTTGAAAATTTCAATCGACTATCTACGTTGTTCATGAAGGACTAATCTATATCCATAGAGAAAGGAGCCTCTAATACCGACATATTGGCAATGTCCCCAAACAGAGAGAAATTACTTTGATCATTCATTGGGAGGTTCAAATACGTCATCCCCAACATCGTCGTGGAGGATAAGACATGAATTACACCTCGAAGGAACACCTTATGAAACGAGTCACTCTCCCAAGATGACCTCATGCGCGACCAACCTATCACCTCAGAGGATGCTCTCCACCGAAAAAATGACAGCCATAAAGCCAAAGGATAGAACACATGAAGTAAATAATGATCGACGAAGTTGCATGGATGACCTAAAGGAGACATAAGCTCTTCTAGAGATCAGACTTGTCAGATCAACAAAAGAGGAAGATCTAAAAGCAACATAGAAAAAGATTCTGAGAAACCCGACTGAATAAACCAAGATCAAAATAGAGAAGAACATAATGACACAACACAAAGAAATACTTAGACTTCCATAAGACTTATCGACACACAACCTAAGTTTGTTACGATTTCCATACTTACATGTTCTCCAAATACCAAGAAAAAGTATTATCACGACATGAAGATTCTCATCCAAGGGATCATAATGAGTCGGACGCCCAAAAACGAGAGTGAGAGACAAGAAGCCATTGCAGGACCACCTATCTCACAGAAAATGGTCAACATGATAATGAGAGCCAATTCATTCTACATTGAATCCATATGAGCAATTAAGGGATAAAACCACCAGATAAAAGTTCGGCCATTCGAGAATGCGGGTTCCAAGTAAGGCAAGTTAACTAGTCATCATTGAGGGGATTATACGAAAGGAAGGTCGGGTTGGGGGAACCATATAAGGAAAGAATTGTAAATCGGTCAAGCCTTTAAGGGCAAGTTTTGACCAAGTCGATTAAGGAAACTGCACTTAATTCTCGGCTTGGTGAGCAAGTCCAATGGTAGTATAAAATGGACCTCTAGCTCTTAGTTTTGGACACATATCAAAAGAAAGTCCTAGATAGAGGTCAGAGAAAGAAAGTCGTTCTAGAGAGAGAGTTTGGGAAGACATGATCGAGCAAGGAGGATCGTAGGAATCTTCGCCGGAAAACGCAGCTGAGTTCAGAGTCTTCAATCTTTTAAGATCAATTCAGGTGAGGATCTGATTCGTGGCCGTCCAATATAAGTTGTTTTACTTGGTTTGATTCATTAGGAACGAATTTAAGTTGAAATTGAATTCGTTTATGGAAAGTGAATTAATTGTGTTCATAGGGAAATTCATGATAGAATTCGTTAATGGAATGTTCTTTCATTGTGTTAGTAGGATATGCATACTAGATTTGGTGGATGGATTAATAAGTTTGGCTAAGTCTTTTATTCAAAAAATGGATGTTTGATCTTGAAAACCTAGTCAGAAAATTTACAATGTGATTTAGGAAAGAGTATCTGAACTAAGTTAATTAAGGAAATTGTTAAGTAAACTTTTATGGACCGTGGGGTCGAAGTTTTGGCTAGGGCCATAATGGACCGACGAATCGCAGGTACGGCTTCGACCGCATGTACAACTACGGCCGCAGGTATGGCTACGGCAGCAGGTACGGCTACGGCAGCAGGTACGACTACGACCGCAGGTTTGGCTACGGCCATAGGTTGGTTTCGGCCAAAGGTTTGGCTACGGCCAAAAGCTGATGGACCTTCAGGTCGAAATGTTAGAAAATATTAAAGTAAATGAATGATAGAACCGGATGTTAGGTTGTTTGTTTTGATGCATGAAAATGGATAAATAACATGAAAAATGGCTAAGTAATAAATAATGGAAAACTGATTGCTAAGTTGATATAACTGCTAGGTTGTTAGGTTGGAATGTAGAATTTGATATTGATTGATTATTGGACTGTAGTGGGTGGTATTGAGTGTCCTCACTGAGTATTTTTGTATGTTCATGACTCCTTTTGTGATGCAGGTGATGAGTAGTTGTTTGGACCGGAGCGTGAGACTATAAAGACCATCGGGACGGGTAATTCAGTATTGGGATTGTTATGGGATTTTCATGAAAAATTTTGCGAACCTTATTTTATACGATTATGATATATCTACTCGAATTTATTATTAAAACTGCAACATTTACTTATGTTTATTTAATGAAAGATTTCAAAAATTTTACTTAGAATTTCACTTTTAACGTACTTACTCATGTTGCCCACCATATGCCAAGTTCTCAATAAGTCTTGTCGCTTCTTCTAAACTCCTAGTGCTGAAATTCTCTTCACTAGCTATGTCTAAAGCCATCTGGTACTGCATATCAATACCTCTTAAGAAGGTACTAAGTAGTTGCACCTCGTTGAAATTGTGGTGTGGACAGTCTCTCTGGTAGAACTTGAATCTGAACCAAGGGCTTCTGAATGATTCTTAAGGTTCCTGTGTGAATGTTGTGATTCTGCTTCTCAAGTCTTTTGCTCGCGTATCATCAAAAATATTGCGCAGAAACGCATTTTTGATTCTGTCTAGGATGTCAAAGATTATGGTGGTAGCTTCTTAAGCAAATGTGAAGCCTCTCCAGGAAGTGAGTACTTGAAGAGCTTACAAAATAGATAGTCCTTAGGGACTCTATTGGTGTTAATAGAAAATACTAGATCCTCAAACCGCTCCAGATGATCCATCGGATGCTCATGTCGCAATTCATGGTAGGGTGTCTGCGCAACAAGTGAGACGAAGGACGGTTTGATCTCAAAGTCATTCCTTTGAAAAGATGGAAGACGAATAGTGGATCTGTTAGATAGAGTTGGTCTGGACGATTGTAGTCTGCTAGTGTCTGTTGAACAGCTTGGGCATTAGCTTCAGGTCGAGCTACTTTAGCGTCTGCATGTACTTATGGTTCAGGGATTACAGCCCCGTGATCACAAATTCTCTGACATGTTGCATTACGCAGATGACCTTCAAGGTCATACAAGTCTCCTCTCTCATTTCGGACTACAACTAAAGTCGCAACCATCAAAACTCGCAAACTACCGTCGATCGATGTCGTGTTGGTATTGTCGATCGATGTTAATCGTCAAGAGGCGTTGATCGCGGTTGAGTGCTACTGTCGATCAATGCATGTCGTATATGTTTGACGATGGAACGTTCAATTACAACTAGATCTAAGTAGAGTAATTTTTGTTCTTATTGCTTATGGTACTGCTGGGCATGCACCTGAAGACAAGAAAACAAGAAATGTTAGTAACTTGCAGTAAAGAAAAAGCTTAGACTAAACCCTAGAAATAAATCTAATGCGATCCTTGCTCCCTAGAAACATCGCCAAATTTGACAGCGTGCGGGTTAGGGTTTATTTTAAACCAGGCAATCTATCAAATTAACTTTACGAACTACTCTTGACAAGAGAGGTCAAATTGTAGTACTTAGGGATCAAATCCACAAAGAGCGAAGGTACACAATAGATTTGTATATTCATAATGGCTAAGCTAGGCAAGCTATAAATAGAGGGTTTATTGTAAGTTTATCCGAAAAGGAATTTGTCTTAAAATACTAAGGTTGATTCAAATATGGAAAACGATATATCTAGGATTTCAGGCAATTGAATTATAATGGATAGGATACATAAAATTATTAATATGCGACAACGATCTAGTCTGTCCCCCTCTTATCCCAACTATCCTATGCGGACAGAGGAGTAGACCGTTGATCGACGGCTAAGGCCAAGTGCCGATCGATGCTAATCAGACATGAACTTTGTCCGCTACTTAAACCAGCTATGGCATGTATCTAACAGCTTAGCTCAATGGAATCAACTCTGGCACAGAACCTACTCTCGTAGTTGTCCATGTCCTAAGTTTGGTTTTCTAGTTAGCTACTCTAGAACGCAACCATTAAACACAATTTCAAAGATCGATATTTCTTCATCCTAGCAATCCTATTTTGGGGCTAATTCATCAATACCATTATGAACCCTAAATCCAACCGGAGAACTCAGACATGATCATAGAAAACATGATAGACTGAATAATATAATGAATAGAATAAATAATGAGGTTCCAATACAAATCTCTGAAGGAGTTCATATCTTCTCCCTTAAACTACTAAGAAACTAAAAGTTGTAAAGTAATACTTTTATGTGGTCTCTCTCTGCCTAAACAATGACAGAACATTTATAAACTAGGTTAAAACTCGTTTAGGGGCATTCTCATAATTTGTCTTGACTTGGGCTTGAAGTCGGCCAATACTCTGCGAATAGGCCGTCGATCAACAACAAGGATGCTCCGTCGATCGATGGTCATGCTTGACTTCGACTCGTACTTAGCTGAACGTGAACAACTACTAGATATCTCCTCTGAATGCTCTAACAAGCTCCATTATCTCCATAATGCTCCAAAACGTACCTTGAACTGTAAAGACTCTAAAACACAGCCCACACAAATAGTAGACTCCAAAGAGGGTCCAAATGATGGTCCAAACTGGTAACTAAAAAGGTATATCAATATGCCATCTCCTCCCTCGAAGAAGACGGAGCAATCTTACATGCCACTTCATAAGCAGCTTTATGTAACGCCTCTCTCTTTCTGGCCGCTTAACCCAATATCCTACAATGTTTGGAATAGTTACACCTGAACGTTCCATGGAGATGTTGTGGCAGAAAAGAGAGTTCTACAAGAAGATTTAACATAAGCAAACCAAACGTGTGTAAGAAAACCTAGGAGTACACGAGAAATCACAAATAGGGGAGGACTCATCGTAGATAATATCAAGGACGGGAGCGATGCGAGCTGGAGTTGATACGGCCTTGGATGGCGTCTGCTCCTGGATAACTTGAGGTGGGATGGATGAGGGTTGTTCTGAGGCTACTAGCACTCTGAATAGATCAATGGTCTTGGCTTAAGCTACGGATTGCCCAAAGTTGCTTTGCTTCTCTTAGACGCAAGTTAACCTTGCTGCTTGTATAAGATGCTCACGTTGGAAATCTCTTTTCCTTAGTGATGCTCTCTGCTCAGGCACTGAACAAAGGAAACAAGAACTCTGGAACGATGGTTGGCTTGAAGCTTTTATTGAAAAGGTGATGTGTTTTTGCCTCAGCCATCCTACGCTACTTAAATAGAGAAAGCTCCTACTCGATGACATCTTTGAAGTTTATCCTAGTCTATCCTAATCCTAACAAGCTCTGGTTTTATCCAAATCGAAACAGCTAAATAAAATCCTAGATTACATTAGTTTTTTTTAGATAACACGAGATCTTCTTCTGCGGATAAGAGAGTGATCCAATTTGCTGCTTCCCTTCTAGATCCGTGCCAATATCTTCCTTGGCTTTCATGAGCTGGATCATGGTCCTAAAAGCTTCTCTATGGGCTTTAGACTTTAATCTGATTGTTGGCCCAATGAAGAAGACAAGTGGGTGGGTTGCTGGGTCATTGATCTCGGCCTAGGCCGAATGTCCTTCCTCTCGTCCATCTTTCAATTGATCCCGGCCCACATTGATTTTAAAGGTCCTAGTTCCTTCCTTAGCCATAATTTGTCAATGGAAGTGCTCCCATTTGTTTAGAATCTCCTCCAAATCATCCTCCTTTGATCTCAGTCTCTCCTTGACCGGATCTGTAGCGTCTAGCCTTCCATTGTCTGGTTTGTCCTCTTATGCTGGTGCATCACTCTACTCTTCTTCGGACTGATCAGGCATTTCCTTGGCTGCATCATTCCCTCCTCCTTTAGAAGAAATTCACCTCAAATCCGCATCATCTGAAACAAAGGACTCAAGTCAGATACGTTGAAAGTGGAACTGATGGAGTACTTAACTTGGAGGTCAATTTGGTAGGCATTTTTGTTAAGCCTCTTTATCACTTGGAATGGGCCATCTTTTCTTGGCATCAACTTAGACTTCCTTTCAGCTGGAAACCTTTCCTTTCTCAGGTGAATCCAAACCAATTCTCTTGGTTCAAGGATCAGTTCTCATCTACCTTTGTTGGCCCTGGTGGTGTACATTTTAGTTTTCTGTTTTATGTTCTTCTTGACCTGCTCATGCAAAGATCTAACAAACTCGGCCTTTTGGTTTCCATCAAGATTAGCTTGTTCTTTTAAAGGTAAAGCAAGTAAGTCCAGAGGTGAAAGAGGATTAGAACCATACACAACCATAAAAGGGGACTGCTTTGTTGCCGAGTGTAAAGATCTATTGTAAGCAAACTCAACATGAGGTAAGCAGTCTTCCCAAGTTCTGATGTTCTTTTTAATTATAGCACGCAGGAGGGTTGAAAGACTCATGTTAGCTACCTCGGTCTGACAATCAGTTTGTGGGTGACAAGTTGTGGAGAATAATAACTTGGTTCCTCGTTTTCCCCACAACGTTTTCTAAAAGTGGCTAAGGAACTTAGAATCCCTGTCAGATATTATTGTCTTGGGCATACCATGCAACCTAACAAATTCTTTAAAGAGTAGATCAGCTATCATTGATGCATCATCAGTTTTATGACATGGAATGAAATGCGCCATTTTGGAAAATTTGTCCACTACCACAAAAATGCTATCTCTACCTTTCCTAGTTATAGGCAATCCTAAAACAAAGTCCATAGAGATGTCTATCCACGTGCAAAGGGAATAGGAAGAGGAGTATACAAACGTGTAGGATGGACAATGGACTTAGCCTCTTTGCAAACTACACACCTGGAGCACACCTTCTCCGCATCCTTTTTCATGTTGGGCCAGTGAAAGTACTCTTGTAGAGTGCTCAGGGTATTGGCTATATCAAAGTGCCCCATAAGACCCTCTCCAAGGGCTTCCCTAACATACATCTCCCTCAAAGAATAAAAAGGAACACACAAGCGATTATCAAAGAATATGAATCCTTTAACTTGATAGAACCTACCACTCGCATGCTTCTGAGTCTCTTTGTACTTCTCCAGGAAGTCAGGGTCAGTCTCATAACAAGTTTTCAAATGTTCAAACCCTAAGATTTTAGTTTCCAGAGAAGATAACAGAGCATACCTTCAGGAGAATGCATCAGCAACTACATTCTCCTTACCTTGTTTGTATTGGATAACATAAGGGAAGGTCTCAATGAATTCGACCCACCTCGCATGCTTTTTGTTCAGCTTCTGTTGACTTTTCAAGGGCTTAAGAGATTGATGGTCCGTGTGGATCACAAACTCTTTGGGCCAAAGGTAGTGCTGCCAAGTTTGGAGTGCTCTCACGAGGGCATAAAGCTCCTTGTCATACGTGGGGTAGTTCAAAGTGGCTCCTCCTAACTTCTCACTGAAATAGGCAATTGGCCTTTATCTTGCCTTAGGACAGCTCCTACTCCCACTCTAGATGCATCACATTCTATCTCAAAAGGTTTTAAGAAAGCCAGGAAGCATCAACATTGGGGCATTAGTCAACTTACCTTTAAGAATTTGAAATGTTTTCTCTTGCTCCAGTCCCAGGTGAACCCAACACACTTCTTGATCACCTCAGTTAGAGGGGCAGCTATAGAGCTGAAGTCTCTAACAAACCGTCGGTAGAACCCAGAAAGTCCATGAAAGCTTCTCACTTCCCTAATTGTTTTAGGTGTTGGCCACTCTCGTATTGCCTTAACCTTCTCTTCATCTACTTGTACACCCTGTGCTGAAACTACAAAACCCAAAAAGACAAGGCTGTATGTTCCAAAGGGACATTTTTTATAGTTAGCATACAAAGTTTCTTTCCTAAGCACTTCCAGCACCCTTCTCAAATGCTCTACATGTTCTGTCATGGTCCTACTATAGATTAATATGTCATCAAAGTACACGACCACAAATCTTCCTATATAAGCTCTAAGAACATGATCCATTACCTCATAAACGTACTAGGAGCATTGGTTAAGCCAAAAGGCATCACTAACCACTCGTATAACCCCAGTTTAGTTTTAAAGGCTGTTTTCCACTCATCTCCCTCTTTCATCATAATTCGATGGTATCCACTCTTCAAATCTATCTTAGAGAATACACATGATCCATGTAGTTCATCTAACATATCATCTAGACGTGGGATGGGTGTCTATACTTAACAGTAATGTTGTTGATTTTCCTACAATCTACACACATCCTCCAACTACCATCTTTCTTAGGAACCAATAAGACAAGACCAGCACAAGGAATCATACTTTCTCGAATATGTCCCTTCTCTAAGAACTCATTTACGTGCTTTTGATGTTCCTTGGTCTCTACAGGATTGGTCCTGTAAGCTGAATGATTAGGTAGTACGACCCCTAGTACAAAGTCAATCTAGTGTTCAATCCCTCTGATAGGTTGTAAGCCTATGGGAATGTCATCAGCGAACACATCCTTGAACTCCTGGAAAAGCAACTCAATAGCTCTCGGAATAACCGGATCAGGGTTAGCAGTAGAAGCCAATAGCTCCTTGTAGATCACTAGGATCATAGCTTGTTGATCAAACATAGCTTTCTTAATATCACTGGATGTAGCCATAAGGACAAGAGAATTCTTTACCTGAGATGTGGCTCGGTCCTCCTCTTTGCGCTTCTTAAGTTGTAGCTGATCTTTGTGCACCTTTTTTGAGGTTAAGGGCACCAGAGTGATCTGCTTCTCCTTGTGGGAAAAGGTATGCAGGTTGGTGTAGCCATTGTGTATGGCTCTCTTGTCAAATTGCCATGGACGTTCCAATAGGATGTAGCTAACATCCATCGGTAGAAAATCACAAACGACCTCATCTTGATACTTCCCAATGCTGAGGGGTAACTTGACTTGTTGAGCACACGCAAATCACCTTCATCATTGAGACATTGGAATGTATATGGCTTTGGATGATCTTGAACCGGAAGGTTCAGCTTTTTCACCAAGGTTTCACTTTCTATATTGGTACAACTGCCTCCATCAATGATGAGGCTGCACACCTTGTTGTGAATCAAGCAGCGTGTATGGAACAAGTTTTCTCTTTGCTCCTGGTCGGTAACTCTAACTTGAGCTTACAGTGTTCTTCTTGTAACCATGATTTCCCCTTGAGCTGGAGACCACACTGGCTCCTCTTTTGGGCTCGAATGATCTCCTAGTGATTAGGATGTCTCCTCAGCCTGGGTACTCCACTGACTCCTCTTCATCTAAATCACTCTGGGGTTTCTCATCTTCCGAGACAACTTCTCCATTTTCCAGGATAATCATGATCTTTTTACTAGTGCACTCATTAGCATAGTGCCCATAGCCTTGACACCTGAAGCATTTGACATTCCTAGACCGGGTAGGTGTTGCCGGTCCTTTTCCTTTGTCAAGTTGAGATGCTCCAGTTTGTTAATTGTCCTTTGGCTTTATAAAGGGTCGATCATCCTTAGGAGGGACAGGTTTAGAGGTCGTCCCATACTGATTTCTCGACTAGTTCTTCCTCTTGTTTTGCTGCTCAATTAGTATGGCCTTATGCAACAAATCCTCCATATCAGCATACTCTTTCATCTGTAGCCTATCTTGAATGTCCCTGCTTAATCTTCCTTGAAAGTGTGCCATGGTGGCTTCCATGTCTTCATTCACTTTTGCTTTCATCATTAGAGTCTCCATCTCTTGGAAGTAGTCTTCTACATTCTTAGTTCCTTGTGTCAACCGCCTCAACTTTTGATGAAGGTCTCTCCCATAGTGGCTGGAAACGAACCTATTTCTCATTACTGTCTTCATCTCAAACCAGGATGACACTTGTGCTTCCCCATTACGCCTGCGGTTGGAAGCCAGCTGCTCCCACCAGTTGATGGCGTATCCATAGAACTCAGTTGCTGCCAGACGGACCTTCTTCTCCTCCGTGTGGTTCTGGCAACTGAAGACTAGCTCAAGCTTCTTATCTAATTCTAGGTAGGCGTCATGATCATTCTTGCCATGAAAAGGAGGAATCATGAGCTTAAGACCACCTAGATTGTCTTCCATTGGTTGCGGTTATGGCGCCTATTATGTTGGATAGCTTGAGACCCATCATCACTCTCACCAGTTTGTCTCTTGGATCTTCATCAGCAGGATCCGGTGACCCCCAACTTCAACTCATGGTCCTCTCCTAGGCCCAATTGGAACTCTGACCGCCCCAACTACATCTCCTCTACCTTGACCTGCACGAACAACATCAGGTAGATTAGGTTGTTGGGCTCTATTAAAATTATCTTGAAGTCTACAAATGATCTCAGCCATCATGGCCTCAAACTGAAGTTGATTGAGGTTGATCTGCTGAACCACATGTTCCTCATCTTGGATCTGATCGCTTCCAACAATTAGTTGTTGGAACACTTAAGCAATCGTTAGACAAGATAATCAATTAACTCTCTCTTCTCACTCAGTTTGGTTGGTAATCAACAATCGTCCCTGATCTCCTTGCAAGTTCAGTTTAAAGCAGAGTTCAAATCACTTAAGATCTAGAAACCTATCCCTAACATGAAGCAGAAGATAGATAGACAGATGTAAGATTTTCTTTGCCAAACCGTATTAACCACCTAGCTGGATTTCTCTTCAGCTCAATTGGATTTCTCCTCAGTTGTGTTTTCTTTTCTTTTTTGATTTGGATATTTTCGATCTCTTTTCTTTATTTTTAATTATGAGTTTGGACCGGTTTGGCTTACACGAGATAGATAGAGAAGAAAGTGTTTGATAGATGAACAAGAAAGACAAACGATTTCCCAACCTTTCAATGGCTCTAATACCACTTGATATGGCCTTGGATGGCGTCTGCTCCTGGATCACTTGAGGTGGAATGGATGAGGGTTGATCTGAGGCTACTAGCACTATGAATAGATCGATGGTCTTGGCTTTGAAGCTACGGATTGACCAAAGTTGCTTTGCTTCTCTTAGACGCAACTTAACCTTTTTGCTTGTCTAAGATGCTTACGTTGGAAATCTCTTTCCCTTAGTGATGCTCTCTGCTCAGGCACTGAACAAAGGAAATAAGAACTCCGGAACAATTGTTGGCTTAAATCTTTTATTGAAAAGGTGATGTGTTTTTTCCTTAGCCATCCTACGCTACTTAAATAGAGAAAGCTCGTACTCGATGAAATCTTTGAAGTTTATCCTAGTCTATCCTAATCCTAACAAGCTTTGGTATTATCCAAATCGAAACAGCTGAATAAAATACTAGAATCCTAGATTACATTTGTTTTGTGTTTAGATCACACGAGATCTTCTTCTGCGGATAAGAGAGTGATCCAATATGCTGCCTTCCCTTCTAGATTTGTGCATATCTCTTCCTTGGCTTGCACTTGATGGATCATGGTCCTCAAAGCTTCTCTTGGGCTTTAGACTTTTATCTGGTTGTTGTCCCAATGGAGAAGACAAGTGGGTCGGTTTTTGGGTCATTGATCTCGGCCTGGGCCGAATGTCTTTCCTCTCGTCCATCTTCAAATTCATCCCGGCCCACATTGCTTTTTAAGGGACCAGTTCCTTCTATAGTCATACTTTGTTGATGGAAGTGCTCCCATTGGTTCAGAATCTCCTCCAAGTCATCCTCCTTTGAGCTCAGCCTCTCCTTGATCGGATCAGTAGCGTCTAGCTTTCCATCAACTGGTTCGTCCTCTGATGTTGGTGCATCGCTCTCCTCTTCTTCTGGCTGATCAGGATTGTCCTTGGCTGCATCAGGAGTAGAAGCCACAATGTCGCCTCTACATCCATCATGAACTTTTTTGGACCCAAATAATATCAAATCCCATTAGAACCATATAGAGGAGCCATGCCAAACGTTTGACCCAAATCATGTATGGTTAGAGAAACAGAGTCTACGATGACTTCAGGATCTCGGCCTCGAGGTCGATCCTAATGGAGGTCGATCTTTGAGGATTAATCCTAAGCTCTACCAGAACAAGAAACAAAGTTCAAATGATTGCATAAAATCAGCAACACCAAGTCAAAAGGGATATTTTCAAATAACCTTCGGGATTCGTGGCAATAACTGACTTTTTGGGATTCATGGGATCACAACATCGAGGGGAAGAGAAGATATCGGAGGCCGCAAACAATAAGAGGGACTATAAAAGAAATACAAAGGGAAATACAATATACACACAACTACCAAATTCCTAGTGTGTATTTTAGGATCCAAATTTTGGCGCCATATGTGGGAAAATAAACGAAAAGTGTCCTTGCTAAGAATCCGATCTAAGGTTCCAAAGCACGATCATGGATCCCACACTCATTCCTTCTAGTTGTACTAAACCACAAATCTATAAGGTCAATCTTCCCAAATATAACACGATAAAATAAATCAAAACATTTCCCACGGGCCTCAGACAAGCTGATATAATCCTGGCCAATGGAGGAGGCGAGCCGCAGAAAGCATCAACGCCCATGAACACCTCGAGATCCATGATCCCCGAACACCCAGTTCCACGAGTCTAGAACCGAGCAAATGACATAGAAAGTAGGGACAATCCCATTAATCGGACCTATGCACCAAGATTTATTAATCAGATATAATCAAAGAGAACATGATAAGAGATTCAAATGATAGCATAGATAAAAGGTAGAATAATCCGGACTTCTTAAACAGGCTCTGAAAGAGTCTTGGATCTTCCATCCAACTACAAACCATAAGCTATGTCTATGATGAAATCTAAAAGCGTCTCTCTCTTTCTTAAACAGTTAGCAAGGAGCTTAAATACTAGGTTAAGTCATCCAAGGGAAATCTTGTAAATATGTTGATCATCAGACTTCATTTAAGTCTTGAAACGAGTTGGGCCCTTCTCTGCGTTTAGGTGTCGATCGATACTAGAGCAGTATCGATCGATGATTTACTTGTATATCAACTCCAACTCTGGTTTCTCTGGTAAGCTTTGGGTCTTCATCTCCTTAGCCTCCAAAATGCTCAGTAATCTCCGTATTACTCCAAACCATGTCTGGACCTGTAAATTCTCTAAAACCTACTCGAAACACATATAAAAACTCTAAAATTGACAAATGCTATGGCTAAAAACAGGTAAATTCCATAGCATATCAGTCTCCGACCTCAAAGCAAACATATTGGGAGCTGGAAAACTTGGGAGTATTGGGTGCTCCTTGCTGTTTATTTTTGAGGTGTAGGGCTGCGATCTGCAAATTCGGATCGGTTCCTAAATAACTCAAGTTCTTCAGCTCAGTGTGTTGCAAGATCCCTCTCGGCTTGCTCTAGCCGGTTTATTACAGTTCAGAGACCGTTCTATTGACTCTGAGACTTGTTGAAGAGGGTGGAGAGCATGCTCTGCAGCTTGACCACTTCGTCATAGGTTTGCGCTATTGGGAAGGTGGATATAACCGAGCTTGCTTCCTTTAGTCCCCAAAAAGAGATTCGATATGATTCTCCGGGAAAGTATGTCGACACCGACTATTCACGAGGAGGCCTGTCATATTGCCTTCAGAGACAAACTATTCGACGATGTCACCGCTCACATCCATATAACCGTAGCAGTCCGGCACCCAGAGAAATTAGACAAAGGTAGCGAGAGATCAGGGCGATAATGATGATCCGAAACTATAAAAATATAAGGCCCATCACAAGCTCAAAGAAAGTTAATCCCGCTTTGACCAAACAACTCAAAACTTAGGATAATGGCAATAATGGTGACTTAATGGGATCTTGGCCTCTCAAACATATATTATACACTTTTTGCACTATGATATGCTTCTAATCACATACTTTCTCTTTGTATCCATTGTCAATGTTAATATTCAATAAAATGCGTACTTTTATCTTCAAATCATAAAAAACGAGTCCATTTATACATTTCTTGTTCAATACATTATATTAAACTCTAACTCTAATTTCTGAGTGGATCTTGTGGTTCATCATTTTGTGGCTGAGGAAATGGGGGTGCAAGGGTCGGTGGTTGTTAACAAGCATTGCATATATAGCAGAATTAGCATTTTGGACATCAGCGTACTTCACAAAACCATAGTCTCTACTCATACCAGACACACGATCATTGATTAATTTTTCTACCATAATTTCACCAAAGAGTGAAAACATATTAATCAAACCATCACTGTCAAGCATTGTAGGTAAAGGTAGTAGTACTCTGTTTGAGAGAAATTCAGGATGTGTTAATCCTAACTGTTGGAGATTGAATATGTTCTCCAACAAGGTCATCATGTAAATAAGCTCGGTCAATTGCAAAAAGAGAGATGGTTGAAGAAATCCAAGTCGACTGGACCTATAAATAGGTAGGACTCGCAAAAAGGAAGTCACTAACACATGCACAAGTGGGCACAAAACTAGGGGTTTTTAGGTTTCTGTTATTTTGACAAGCTCACCATCTTTAGCCGATTTCTTTGTTATTTTACTTGTAATCAAGCACTAACTTTTCAATAGACATTTTCAAATAACTCGCCATCGGATTTATTTTTCATATTAAACACGCAAAATTCAGATTTATCATTTAGTCTTCCAGGAAATTCTGCTATTCATCATCCATTTTATTCCCATTGGTACTCTAACTAGAAAATAAATAGTAAAGTGTCCCCCAGACTATAGAATTCTTCATCCTTGTAGTTCCATTCAAGGTGGCAAAGATCTCTGAGTTTTTGCCTCTTGTGTTGGTCTAGAACATCATCAACAAGCTGTATGAGCTTCTCAATCGTACCAATAACAGCTTCAAGAGCTTCATGAGTCTCATCCTCAACTAAAACATGCAAGTCTTCGTTTTCTAATGGGTCTTATTTCAAATTCTTCTTCTGAAATCTACCCTCTTTCACATATTGTTTACTCCAAATCACAGTTTAGCACAAGTTTTCCTCTCTTTTTTCTTCTAAGAATTTCACGTTTAACCAATAATATTATAATCTGAAAAATCCTACGAAATTATAATATAGAAAATCCTTCGCTTTAATGAAAAGCTTCTTGTAAAGCTTGATAATCCTCCGGGAGGATAAAAATTGTGCTCTTCTTGATGATCTTATATCTTTCTCTATTCTACATGTCCCTTGTTTTGTACATTCTAGCAGGGCCGGTCGAGAGGACAAGCCACCCAAGCAACTATACTTTGGGAGGCATATTTTATTTTAGTTTTTTATTTTAATTGTTTTTCTTAGTATTTATATGTAAATATAATTTGTTGTTCTTTTCATAATAATAAATTTTTATAAGACTTTTTATCTTTTTATAGAGTTTTTATTAATAAATATATTCAATAATTAATGATACATAATAATTTTTTTTAGAATGTGAAGTTTGTATTAAAATTATTTTACTAAAATTATGGTTGCCTACAGTGAAATATTTATGATAACATTAGCTAAGATTCCTATGGAGTTAACTTAATAAAATTATGTTTTACCAATCATTAATGAAATTGAATAAGTTTACAAAGTTCTGATCTGATTTATATTATATATGTATATATAATTGTATTAGATAATGCATAAAATATGTTGTTGATATCAGATAAATCGGTTTCGGTGTAGTTTTGATGTAGTTTTATTTTTATTTTTATATTTTATTTCCTTTCATTTTATGTGTTTCTATACTTTAAAACCAGAAAATTCAAAAATATTTCATACAAATTTAAAACAAAAAATTTGATTAGGGAATATGACATGTTTGTCTGGCATTGTTCTAACGTTAATCATAATTCCATGTTATCATAAACTGGCTGGAGACATATGTCCTTAAGTCTATCACCCAAAGTCATGCCAGACTGAAGCATCCCACTTATCTCAAGTAACTTACTATTTCAAATTTTAATCTTTGTATTAAACTCTCAAGTGAAATCATGTAGCAGAATTATTAGCTTTGGCTCATCATCTACCCATCATGAATTATGCTTCCTAGTCCTAGTGTCAGCTCCCCTTCAGGGCTAGTGTTAATAGACGACTCAAAATAAGGAGGATGCCACCTGCTTCAACGACTCCTTCGGCACTAGTTTTGCTAACGTTGTTCTTTGATATCCAAGGGCGCATGAATTCAGGCTTCCGCCAAACAGTTGGTAGAGTCAAAAGCCAAAGCCTAAGGATTTGTGTGATAAACAAGTAAGAGAAGCATTGAGGAAGAAAGAGGTCGATCTAGGGCATACCAAGTAGGATTTGAATAGTTTAATACGACAGAATCCATTCGAGCTCAAAAACTAAGGTTTCAGATGTAGGAAAAAGAAAAAGAGAAAAACGATAGCGGTTATCAAAGGTCGAGTTACAAATTTAATTTTTACGAAGTTATGATCATACATTGAAAACAGTGTTGCACTATAATCATAGAATCAATCCAGTTCTTTCGTCTTTAATGTCACTTTTACTAACAAATCCAAACCAAAATTATCATCCCTTTTAATAAAGATAAATAGCATGATAAGAAAGTTTTATAGTACCTCTTATAATTTAGAAATTTTGTTATTTCTGTTTTGGTCAAGTGTGCAGTTCCGACTTGACCACATTTCCACTTTCTCATGTTTATTTCATGTTTTTGTTAAGGCTGTATAAGCCATCGATGTTTGCTTAATGAGCATTGTAGTTTCTAGATTTCTTGTATGTGTTCATTGTTTTTTGAGGTTTAACAAATCTGGTATCAGAACCATAATGAAACGAACGCATAGATGGTTATGAAGGAGGAAATTGTGGTGTCTTTCATGCTTAGATTACAAAATTTTATGGAGAATACGATTATTAGAGTATACTGATGGAGAATATATTGCGATCCAAGAAGTATTAGACGGTTTTGGAATATGTATATGCACAACCTAGTGTGGAAGTTTTTTTGACACCAACACAGAAGAAGGTGTCAGAGGAGATGCAACTTAAAGTTATGAAGGTTAAGAATTACTTGTTTCAGACAATTGACAAGTCAGTTCTGAAGACAATCACATGAAAGGAGACACCTATGAATAGTTGGGATTCCATGAAGATGAAGTGTCAAGGGAAGTCTCGTGTGCAAAAGGCTCAACTCAATTAAGAAACTTTGAAGTCATAGTAATGAAGCAAGGTGAATCTGTGAATGGTTACTTTGGGTGAATAATGATCACTGCAAATGATATAAGGAATTGTGGACAGAACAATGATGTCAATATAGTAGAGAAGATCTTGAGAACTCTCACTTACAAATGGAATTACATTGTTTGTTACATCGAGTAGTCTAATGATATCGACATGTTATCAATTGATGTCTTACAAAGTTCTCTCATAGCATATGAGCATAAAGTCAAAAAGGAAGGAGGTGAGGAATAAGCACTTGTTGTTTCTTATTATGAAAGATAAGGTGGACGAGGACGAGGAATGAATAATTTCAGAGAGCGAGGCAAAGGTAGAGGTCGTTAAGGTTACAACAAGACGAGTGTGGAGTGTTACAAATATCACCAGTTGAGACACTACCAGTACGAGTGTCCAACTATGATAAGACAAGCACACTTTGCAAAAATGAAATAAACAAAAGACATGCTTCTTATGCCTCACGTTCAAGAGATGAAGAACAATGATAAGTGATTCCTTGACTCATGATTCAATAATCACATATGCGGTGATATGTCACTTTTCTCATATTTGGAAGAACGTTACTAGAGAAAAGTCAGATTGGAGAATCATACGCATATCGAATTCAAGGAAAAAAGAAGTGTGAGATTATTCTTTGAATGTCTTAGCCATCATGTAATTAAATGATGTTTTCTATGTGCCTGATCTAAGGAACAATCTTTTCAGCCTTGGATATCTACAAGAAAAGGGATTGGATGTTCTGATCAAAGACAACCAATTCCGCATGTATCATCCCACAAAGGGTCTCATTGTTTAGTGCAACATAACACGCAACACAATGTTCATGATGATATCAACCAGAGAGCATCATAAACAAGCTACAAAGAAGGTTTGTTTTCAAAAAACCACACAAGAATCAACTCAATTGTGGAATCATAGGTACAGCTGCTACCTCAGCTACTCATGTGAGAGGGTTTCCAGACCTTGCTGAAACTGAAGCTACGTGTGTTGAGTGTTTGAAGGGAAACAACACAGACAATGTATTGCAAGTAAGAGTACTTTCAGAGCATCAACAAAATTGGAGCTAATTCATGCAGATATATGTGGTCCCATCACACCTACCTCTAATGGACAAAATAGGTATCTCATATGTGTCATTGATGATTTTAGTAGGAAGGTTTGGGTATACTTTCTTGTATACAAGTTTAATATGTTTGTCATTTCAAGCAATTTAAGAGTTGTATAGGGAAAGAATCTAGCTTGTTTATTGAATGTTTGAGGACAGATTGTGGAGGGAAATTTACATCACGTAGAATTCAATGTTTATTTTAGTGAAAATGGAATCAAGAGGCAGCTAACCACAGCTTTCACGCCACAAAAAATGGTGTAATATAGTGGAAAATAGAATAGTGGTTAATATGGTGAGAATCTATTGATAAAGAAGAATGTCTAGAAGAGCTTATGGCCAGAAATTGTAAATTGGACATTCCATGTTCTCAACAGAAATCCAGCTGCACATCAAATGCTGAAGAGGGTTGGAGTGGAGTGAAACCTTATGTTGAACACTTTCAAGTGTATAGCTGCACATCAAATGCTCATGTACCTGATGCTCGGCGAACAAAGGACAAAAGTCGAAGTTCAATCATATTCATGATGAATGCAAAGTAAAGAAGCTACAGGCTCTATGATCCTATATGCAAGAAGCAGAGATGTGGTGGTTGAAGAAGATAAGAAATGAGACTGGGATGAAACCTATGATCAGCTAATTGGATTATATTTGAATTGTGGAGATGATGAGGCAAGTAGAAAGAATGAAGAAATAATTGAATGTGGTGTTTCATAAAATCTTGGAACTTCGCTAGAAGGTTAGAGTGAAAGAAATGTATCTGCAAGAAATACAAAAAAAATCATTATGTTGTTTTTGTTCAACCTGGACAGTTGGTTGAATATGAACTGTCTCTTATTGTTCAACATGTTCATTTGGTTGAACATGTACAGTTTACTGTCTCTTATTGTTCAATATGATCATTTGGTTGAACATGTAGTGTTTGTTGGAAATCAAGCCACAACCATTGATGTTTTTGAGTCTTCAGATATGATCCAAATCAAAAGTAGATCAGTGTAGATGGATGTTTATGTTTAATATGAGAATGAAGATGAGTAAGCTTAATATGCCATTTTTGCTAACAAAAGTGTTCAGCTTGCCTTCTTTCCTAGCCCAAATCCTACAAGTTTTGAAATAGTTGGGAGGAGTGAAAAAAAAGGAGACAAACTATGGATTCTGTAATAAGGTCTATTGAGAAGAACAAAACGTGGATACTAACTGATTTGTCGAATTGAACCAAGAGTATAAGAGTCAAATTGGTCTATAAGGCTAAGTAAAATCAACTTGGAGAAGTTGAGAAATATAAAGCCCGATTAGTTGGAAAACGATATGCTCAAGAACATGGTGTTGATTATGAGAAATTATATGCTCATGTAACTCGCATGGACACAATAAGAATGATCTTAACACTAGCATCACAACGTGGATTTTCTACCAACTGGATGTCGAATCAGCGTTTCTTCAAGGTGAGCTGCCTAAAGAAATCTATATTAAGCAACCAAAAGGCTATGAAGTGAAAGATGATAGAAAAAATCTACAAACTCAAAAGACCTTATATGGACTCAAGCAATCACAAGGACATCGTTCAGTCGAATAGACTCATACTTCAAAGACATGGGTTTCAAAAAAGAGGAAAGTGAGTAGACATCGTTTACTAAGGTCAACAATTAAAGTAAATGTTTTATTGTTAGCTTATAGGTTAATGATACTATTAACGAGGAAGCCATGATGAGTGAGTTTAAGGAATCCATATTGAGGGAGTTTGGTATGTTTGATCTAGGAAAGATGAAGCATTTTCGAGGTCTATAAAGTCATAAAATATATATGAAGAAAGTGTTAATGAAGTTCAGGATGGAAGAGTGTAACTCTAAAATAAAAATCCAATCATTCAATGATTTAAAATTCACAAAGATGACGAAAAAGTAAGTTGAACAAATTGATCTTCAAATAAATGTTGGAAAAGTTGATGTGACTATTACAAGACTAGATGTGATGTATGTATTATGTCTAATTACTATGTTTATGTCAAAGCCAACATAACTTCATTAAACGTCAACTATGACAATCTTGAGGTACCTCCAAAGAACCATTGTGTAACACCCCGACCGCCCACGGTTAATGGGACTCTCACGTCCGCTCTCTCGGCCTGTGGGCCCCATCCGGCTCCAACGGTCATTGCGTAAATTTTTCAAGGCTTCAAATCATTGTTTACTGACCCTGGTGACATAGGTAGCCAAATCAATTCTCTTAAGCTTTTTCATATATCACAACTCGGATGTTACAATTCACTCTCTCTCAAAGAACGCAACGTCCTCGTTGCGCCCCACGACAAGTCTCAAGACGCATCTCGGGTCAAAATTGAGATGGCTAACAAGCTCTGATACCACTTGTAACGCCCCGAACGCCCACGGCTAATGGGCCTCCCACGCCCACTCTCTCATCCCATGGGTTCTATCCCATTCCAACGGTCGATGCATAAATTTTCTAAGGCTCGAAATCATTGTTTACTGACCCTGCAATCACCACCCGACATTTCCCCTTGTTTTGACCTCGCTCACATCATTTCATTATTTCAGTCCAAGCACGCTTGACCCTAGAGTTCTAAACAGATGTGTGACAGAAAAGGTAAGTAAACTTTGGTGACATAGGTAGTCAAATCAATTCTCTTAAGCATTTTCCATATATCACAACTCGGGATGTTACATATTGGTTATTGAATTCTCTACAATTCTTCATGAAACAGAGAATTTGTTGATTTACTGATAGTGACTATCCTGGGTGTATAGAAGATAGAAAGAGCACGCCTGGTTAAACTTTTTTCATATGTGACAATGTTGTAGTTTCGTCCTCTCGTAAGCAACCTATCGTCACTTTGAGTATAACCGAAGGCGAGTTTTTTTTTTTGATGTTTGTTCAAATCAATTGATATGGATGAAAGGGTGCTGAAAAGATTAGTTATTGTGGCAGTGAAAATCCAGTCATATTATGTGACAACAATTCAACAATCAAGTTGTCAAAGAATCATGCTATGGACGGAAATAGTAAACACATTGATGTACTATTTCAAGTAGCGTATTTTGAAAAACGCACTCATGTCACCAATCACATTTTACGTAACAGTAACTGATTTATCAAACTAAAAAAATAAGAAAAACGCAGTGCGCAATTTGATGCACTTTTACTGAATAACAGATAAAATACGCATTTCAAAAACGTCCAACACCTTTTACCCAGCAGTTTTGCAAAAATGCAGCAGAGAAAATAATGTTTTTATTAATAAAACCCCCTATAAAAGAATGGATTCTCATTTTTTTAAACCATGCATTTCAGAAAAGAATAAAAGAAGACTTGTTACTCCAAAAAAAAAAAGAAGAGGTGACTCTGTCGTCTTTAGAAAACAAATAAGGTCTTAGTTTTATTTTTATTAGAGCAAGTACATTTTTAATCGTAAGTAGTTTCTAGTATATAATTATTAAAAATGCACACTTTATATAAGTATATTTAATTATTATATTATGTTTTAAAACTATAATTTAATGTATGTACGCTAATAAAATTATAGTTTAAGTTATGTTAATTATATATAGTATTGATATTGAATAGTATCAGATATAATTGTTTTACATTAACCTACAAATAGTTGTAGTTATATGATTCAATATATTCTAATTAAAGTTAATTTTTTATGTTATTAGTTAATTATTTTATATTAGAAATTAACTACTATAAAAAGATTATTCATTCTCTCTATTGGTCATATTTATATATGTAAAAATTAATATTTTCAAGTTATAATATTACCTATGTACCATAATTATATATGCATGATAATAAGTCTTTAAAGTTGTTAGAAGGTATTAAATTACTATAAATTTAAAAATTATAGCTTATAAAGTTTACATAATATAATTATTTATTGTAAATAATAATGACGTAGTTTGAGGCATTTAAATCAATTTTTTATTTGATTTATATATGAGTTGAAAAACAAAAATGTATACATTATCAAATAATGTTATATGTGAAAAATATTTTGATTATTTTTTTTGTAAGTGTTTGATAAATAAACCAATGTTTCTGAACAAAACAAAATGTTGCGCCTTATTTAAAATAGAAAATCATTTAATGTATATATTTTGAATTATGTATTTTTAATTATTTATATTTAATTGATAGCAGAAATGGCGTCAAAGCGTCGGAGAAATACCAATTTTGACAGATCAACAAATTTAAATCGACCAGCAGAAGATTTAACTCCTCCTACAGAAACAGATTTAAGGGTAAGAATTAATAAATTTTAACTTATAAATTTTGTAATTTTATTTTAAATACTAATATTATAATTTAAAATTTGTAGAATAAATATAAATACATATGGTCATACATACAACAAAAAAATATTAATTCAATTGTTCAACTCGAAGCAATTGCGATGGACAATTATACTCTTCAGAATCCAACCGATGTTGGTAGAGAGTATATGGTTAAGAAATTCAACAGAGCGTTCAATATGAATATAACTTATGGTTTCTTCAAAAACAAGCCCAACAAATTCAAAAAAAAATTATAAGAGATGGAAGACTCTTATGAATTTTACTCGTATTTTAGTTGATTTTGATACATCTATGAGATATGCGTCTGAAGCTTGGTGGAAGGAACGTGAACACGTAAGTATAAAAAATTCTTTTAGTAACAAAAATCAAATACTTTCATATAAAATAATTTTATGATTTTATACTTATAGGGATGTAAATTAACAAAAAAAAACTTAAATCGAAAGCTGTCAAATTTTGGGAGGTCATGGTCTGGTGTTTCGTACTACATGATGTTCAATCGCAATCTCAACACTCTACACGACAACGAAGAGAAGAGTTGCTCAATACTCATGTACTTGATGAAGAAGATGACAATGGATTGGACACTGATAGTGGTGATATACCACAAACACAAGTTCATGAGACACAAGAAGAAGAAGAAGTATATCGTGTTATAATTTATGATGAGACATCATTTAAATGAAGATACCAATGAAACAGTTCGTAGAGCCAACAACGAGAGAGACAAAATTTACAATCAAACGCTAGACGTGCGACCACATCTCAAAGATTAGGAGAAAGCTCTCGACAGCCTCTTACGAGTAGTTCACGCAGAAGTAGAAGAAGACAATCTTTTGAGACAACAATACAAGACACTATTACCGGATATACAAAATTTCAAAGACAAAGTTTACAAAAACTTCGTCCAGGTGCTTTTGACCAAGAAAACTTTGATGAATGGAAAAAGGCAGAAAAAAATTTTTTGCTCTAAACATTCCGAAAGGAAGATTTTACTGGACATGTCTTAATAAACTTAAAGAGTTAGTATTTTGGCGTAAGTATTTTCTTGATATTGATGGAATCATCGATGAAGATAAGCTACAATTATTAGAAGCTATGAACGGTGTTTCACTGTACAACGAAGATGTGCCAAAACAGCTAGGTGGAGACCAATCATTTGGGAGTTCATATGGTCAACAATGGGGCACACGGACAATTGCTTAACAGTGGGGTACCCCACCATTTCCTCAGCAATGGGGCACACCACCAAATGTTCAACAATGGGGCACACCACCAAATGCTCAACAATGGGGCACACCACCAAATGTTTCATCATGGGGGACACCACCTAATGCTCAACAATGGATTTCACCCCAACCAACTCAACAATGGGTAACACCACAAAATGTTCAACAATAGAGAACACCACCAACTTTTCAACAATGGAGAACACGACCAACTAGTTCACAGTGGGGTACGTTATCAAATGCTTCACAGTGGGACACACCACCAAATGTTTCACAGTAGGGGATTTCACTAAATACTTCCCAATGGAGGCCTTCACCAAATTTTCAATAACGCGAGCCATCAAGGACGAATCCAACAAATATCCAATATGGATTTTCAGTTAGAAATGAAGAAGAAAGTGTGAGGACTACTCAACAAGAAAATAGTGCAACAATAGGAACATCACCAAACACTGGCCATATTTCACATACATCTAGACTAGGAGGCTTATTCAACATATGGAGAACATCTATAAATATAAATGAAAGTCATCAAAATTACTCAGAAGACGAAGATTAGTTTTTTGATAGTTGTGTTTCTGTATTCTAGCTTTTGTTATAAAATATTGATATATATTTATAGTATTTTAATAATAATTATTTGGCTACTATAGTTTATATTTACTGATGACTTGTTTTATTGCATATTTAAAATTTTAGGCTTTTCGTATATGTCAATTACGAGCACAAGGCATACACAATCTAAGTTACAAGGAAAGAATTGAAATGTGTAATTTGGAAAATGAGCAGTTTGCAGAGTTAATAATCAATCCAACATTAACTTACTATCCCGAATATTTTGAAAGGGCACCAGTGCAAACCGATAGAGTTTTAGGTTGGAGAAATATTTGGCGAAGACTCCAACAAGATGACGCTGCTTGTCTTCAGTTATTACGAATGTCAATGCCATGTTTCTACTCATTGTGTAATCTACTACAAACAAATTATGGTCTACAACCAACACTAAATGTAAATATTCAAGAAGGTGTGGCTATGTTTCTACAGATATGTGGGCATAATGAAGTTCAAAAAGATGTTGGTTTGAGATTTGCCCAAAATCAAGAAACAGTTCACAGAAAATTTATGGAAGTTCTTATGGTAACAGAACTTTTGGCATGTGATTATATTAGAACTCCAACAAGACAGAAGCTACTGCGAATTCCCGAAAGACTTGACTCAGACCGTCGATATTATCCTTTTTCAGTGGATTCGTTGGAGCTATGGATGGGATTCATGTATGCGTAAAAGTGGAGCCTGAGTTACAAGGAATGTATTGGAATCAACATGTTAATTCATCGTTGAACATCATGCCAATATGTGATTTGAATATGTTATTCACATATATGTGGAATAGAGCACCAGGATCTTGTCACGATACTGTTGTTCTGGCAATGGCACAACAAACCGATTCTGAGTTCCCTTTGCCTCCACAAGATAAATATTATCTCGTTGATTCAGGCTATCCGAACAAGCGAGGATTTTTAGCTCCATATAGATCATCACGAAATAGAGTTGTGAGATATCATATGTCTCAGTTCAACTCTAGTACTGCTCCTAGAAATAAACAAGAACTCTTCAACCGATCACATGCGTCTTTGCATTCCGTTATTGAGAGAACATTTGGAGTTTGGAAGAAAAAATGGAGGATTCTATCTGATTTTTCAAGATAAAAAATACACAATGCAAAAAATAGCTGTAATGGCTACAATGGGATTACATAACTTTATCAAAATATCAAACTACGCAGATGAAAATTTTGCAAATACAATGCCAGACACGAGACTAAACAACAGAGATTTAGAATTTGGCATTGTTACAGAAGAACTTGATGCTTCACACGAAGAACAAATGACACAAATAAGAGATAATATTGCAAATATGTTGTGGGAAAATCAAAATAGTCGATAATGTTTTATTATATTTTACTTAATTTTTTTTATATATGTAATTTAAATGTTTAATTCATATGAAGTGTGGTAGTTAAATTTATAAATAAAATCATTTACACAAATAACAATACTAAATAGAAAATTTCAACTTTAAATTATATTTATTATATTGATATATGTGTTTAACATTTTTAAAATTTTGTTTAATAGTTCAATTCCGTAAACTATATATTTCACCAATCAACACAATTCCGCACCGTTGCCGTAGTCATCCACTGCCGGAGCCCCCTTTCAAGATCCGTCGTCGTCCTCTAACAGCGAGCTTACTCATCGGATCTAGCAGTTCAAGCTCCAACACAACCTCCTCACCTTAAGGACTCATTTCCTCTCCCTTCACCACAGATCTAATTGCCAGAAGCTTCGGAGGTCACAAGACGGGTTAGGAACTGCACAGCCAAGAGGAAGCAAAAACCAGAGCTCGTCCTCTAAAGATCCGGTCATGTATGACCGCCGCTCCAAGAACCACCACTTGGACTAAAATGGATCACTGAGAAGTTCTGCTCCACCAATTCTAACCAGCAAAAGGATCCACTTTACTCGAAAATGAAGCACCAGCCGGGAAAAAAAAAAGAGAAGAGAGGGATTCTCATGGCACCGGCGAAAGCACCAGAGACCGGAGGGACTAAGCGCGACACAGACGGAGATTTACTTTTTTAGTGAGACGATGGAGGAAAAGGAGAGAGTGAAAAGACATATGTTCTCACAACCAAAACAAAAAAATTTAAGTTTTGCTTGCAAATGAAATATTAATCTGATAATTCCTTTTCAAGAAACTAATCTTTATATGTGAAAGTTGTGTTTGATCATTTTTTGGAACACATGGGTTTGATCTTTTTTCATAGACACTTACAGTGTTGTGTATATCATAGGAGCGATCAGATGAATGATGCTAAGTTAATGGAGGATGTTTGGAAAGTTGGTTAAAAAGTGAGAGAGGAAGCTGGCGAACGAGTTATGTAGGGCGACGATGTGGTGAGGGTTTGAAAGGAGTGATGGAAGGATTAACGAGTTTGTGGTAATGAGATTGGAATTTGTAAATCGTCCGTATTATTGTTGTTAGGAGCATTGTACCGAAATAATTATGATTCAATAGTAAGTATAACCATTTGTTATATGCTTTCTCTAAGCTCTATTACATCTATTTTATTAAAACAGAAACATTGTAGTGCACTTATTCTTTAGTGAACTTATTTCTTAGTTATGTGTTATATTATGTAACATGCCATTAATGATTAATAAAAAAACTAAAATTATATTAAAGTAATTATGGAAACAATATTATTCTACAATCTATATTATACACAATAGATAGTTTTGTATCCAAACAATATAAAGAATTAGATCCTACTTCTTAATAGCTTTTATTAATAGTTTAAAAATTATTTGATAAATCAAATAGTGACTAAAATACTCAAATAATTTATGAATCAAAAATACATATAACTATTTTTAGGTTTAAATACTACCAAATAATTTCATTAAATATTAAATTTGTTTAATTGACGGATTTTATTTATATTTTCATAAATAAAAATTACATTTATTCCATCTTAAATAAAATTTCATATTAAATTAAATATTGTATATAAATAAAATGTTAGAGAAATAAATTCACTTCAAATAAATTTTATAATTAAAAGTTATCAAAATAAAAGAAAATTGTCATCTGTGAATTTCATTTAAACAACAAGGACAAGAGTTCATTACAAACAATCAATCCATTCCATATTAGAAAAGATTGATCACCAAAAAAATACTAGTAAAAGCCATTTAGGAAACTAAAGGCGGATAGGAACCGGAGACAAGAGCTGGACATTTCCGAAGACATTAACCAAAACTACACAATCATAAAGCACAACACCTTCATTAATTAAGCAGCACATACGAAGCTGAAGCCAAATCAATTCCACCCTTGCTTTTGACTGAAGTGAAGCCATCATTAAAGACATCCAGAGAAGGCGGAAGCTAGTATCAAGATTGAATAAGCGACTTCAAAAGAGGACCATCAATATTGATCTAACCCGTGACTTGAGCAATATCAAAGAAGAGTACCCAAACCCTATGGGATCGAAGAGAACCCCTTATCTGAATCGGAACCATTTCGATAGAGGAATAATGTGCCGCATAGAACCGCTTCATCCATTGAAGCTAAGACCATCGAAGTCGCAGATGGAGCGACAGAAAGCCGGTGACACAAATCTAGATGTCAAGAGTAAGACTCCAAAGCTGCTGGAGAAGGGAGGCAATACAAGAACCAATCACATGAGTGATATACGACAAGGACCACAAGATCAAACCTTGAACCAATACCCGTCGCTACTTTGAAATAACTGAGTGGCTTACACAACAATACCAAGATACAGGAAACTGAAGGCAACACATACCCAAAGAAAACCCAGTGAAGGAGCAAAAGATAAAACAAAAGTGAAAGGACTTTCGACTTATCAAAATAAATATATATCACACAAGTAATCAAATAAATTACAAAGAAAATTAGTAAAATGAATAACAAAAAGGGTTTAAATAATTGAAAAATATAATCAAGTAATATCTTATATAAATTTTCTATTGATTTAAATACAAAATAATATAATTTTATATATTTCAAATTTACTAAAATAAAAATAATATATTTTAATTTCATAAATTAGAGTTTGTTAAAAAAAATATTCTCGCACGTTTAAGAGCATATCATAATCTAGTACACTTTTATTTGTGAAGAAACTTCTTGTTAAGTACTTGTGTATAGGTCATGCATCAAGTGCACTCATGTCTGATTATAAAGTTTGTTAATGATCCATTACAAACTTATTTAGATTTTGATAACGTCCTTTGCCAAAAGAGAAAAACAAAATTATTGTGATGCATAGGCCTAGAATAAGCCCACAATGCTTTTTCAATAAAGTATCCCAAATCGAAATGCTGAGTTGAATCGGTATTCAGGACTTTAGTATAAATATACGTCAATTTGATCAAGTAAACTCATGCATCCATGTGGTGAGCACAAAACGAACTATTCTTTCGTATATTTTGTGTGTTCTCAACGCCAAGTGCATTCGCCTATTTTTGGTGGGTTTTTGCCTATGGGTGGACTCAGCATATTCTAGTTTTAAAATTTTCAGCACAAATGATACTTTCTCTTTTGTCAATCAGGTAAACAAAGCTCAAAATAGAAACCTAAAAGGATAAGGGGTCGCTCTCTTCTCTGTTCTCTCTCATAAATCATTCACAAAGAAGAGAGAATATTAAAGATATCATTTGATATATGATCGTTTGGTGATTAGAACCTTTTGTTTTTGCGTAGATTTTCGATCAATAGATCGAATTTCATCTTCCGCTTTATCGGATTTGTCTTCACTTGGCGATTTTGGTGTGCTATATAAAATTATCAAGCTTGTACTCTCTTCTATCGATCATTATATTTTGTATGTTTTCTTAAGAGCTTAGTATTTACCGCTGATTATGCTTGATCTTTATTCTCAAAGGAAATAAATCTTTGCTTTTAGATGAATGAGCAAAGTATTCCTAAGAGATAAAGCTTTATAATTTTTGCATATATGTCTTCACGATTTGGTCCTGTTTAAGAAGAGTTGAAGCTTGCTTACATCAGTGTTTCGACGTTGACTGATTGTGAATTGTTGAATCTTCATGGTGATTTCATAATCTGGTCTGGTGTAGAAGATGAAATCTTTGGAGGTAGATGTGATTAGGGGAGTTAAGTAAGCAAATAGATTCAAAATAGGTGTTGATCTTCTGAGTTTGGAGGAGGTTGGGCCATCGGAGGTGGCGACTTTTCCGGCAAAGAAGCTACTCATTTCCATGTGGAACACGTATCACCTACCCAACTTGATATTGGACGCGTGTATGGACAGATGTTCTGCTTTTTTCACCCTTATCATTAGATATTGGGCTCTCATTAGAGGTTTCTTTTGGCGGATTTGATCTCTACTAGAATTGTGGAGTAGCACTTGTAAGCTTTTCACAAATGTCTAATGGGGGCAGAAATCTTGACAAAACATAGTTCTAAATTGCTAACTCAACAGATTTAATCTTAACCTCCTTTCCTCTTTTTGACAACCATCGTGCCGGCCACCATTAACTCTATGTTACAATCTATCATTTAAGAAGGAAAAAAGTTTGCATTTTGAATCAGTAATGTCCTCAGGTATTCCAAAGGATAAGCCCACTCCATCTTCATTTTGGATCTCTAAAGCACCTTGGGCTTTTTGCTTCACATTCCCTAAAGCACCTTGGATTGTTTGTTTCATATTCCTAGGAACTCTCTTACCAAAGAGTAGAGATGACTTATCAAAGTTAATACATTTTTATGTGGTCTTTTCATAAATCTTAATTTCTTTCATAACTTTATCACATTCACGGTTCCGCCTTACAGAAGAAAAGGCTAATATCAGCAGAAAGAAGGTGCAACAACAGAGGGCTAGTGCGTGACACACGCATATCTGCTATCTTCCCTTGATTCTTTGCGGGATTAAGAAGACTAACAAGCACTTGCTTGCATAGAATAAAGATGAAAGAAGATAAAGGATCTCTTTGACGCAATGGTCTCTTTGTGACAATATTACATTTGCCTTCCCAGTCATAAGAACATGATACTTAACATATATTATGCAACCCATTATGAGCAAATTGCTGAAAACGCATCTTTTCATAATAGCTATAATGAAACTCGTTCCATATTGTCATACGCTTTATTCATATATTTTTATGGCCGTTCTTTTATTTTTCCACCTGGATTTGTTCAAAGCGCGAACATTCATAATATTGTATGTGATATTTTATCCCACAACAAAAGCTACTAGTTCTCTGATACAATCCAACAAAATTTTCTTTAATCTTTGGCACAAAGCTTTTGATTAGATGATAATGTGTTATCTCAATAGACTTATTTTTCTTCGAAATAAAACAAAATTTGTATCATTCAATTTTTGTATCATAATACTATCTAAGAAGAATTTATTATCCAGCTGGTTTAAGTTAAAAGTGCTTTTTAGTCAATTAACTATTTGGAAGCATTTATCATGTCTACTGTCTGTATACATGTAAATGGACAGTGGAAAAGTATGTCGAGGTGCAAGGGCGGAAGCAGCTAAGGAAGAGGGGGTCACTTGACCCCACTACTTATAATTAAAAATTGTTTTCTTTTAAATAAATTTGTATTCACCTCATTAAAAAATAAATTTGAACTCACTAATAAAATATAACCCCACAAAAATAATTACTGAAAATTAAAAATAATTTTTAATTATACAACTAATATATCTATACTTTTTATATTTAAAATTTGGATTTATATTAGTTTTAACTTCATTTTTCTATAGTTACAAGAAACTATAAAATCACTAAACATGTTTTGTTATTTTAAGATTTAGCAATATGTTAGTTTAAGCCCAAATTATGTAGGTCCAAATAACTCATAGAAATATTAAAAAATGAAAAATTCAAAATTCAAAATTCAAAAATCAATCTGTTTATTTTTCTCACAAACGGAAAACGACAATGAACTCCCAAATCCCAAGTCGTGCTCTACAAAACTTTTATATTTTTTTCTGACCTCGGTATAAAAAAATTCTTGCTCTGCCACTGCCGAAATGTAATTTTCATATATTGTTTGCTATTTATGATGATAAGTTATTAGGTCTTAACTCAGCCATTCTTACTCTTATACTCTCTTTGTTTCAATTTAATTGTCTTTGTACAAAAAAAAAATCGTTTCAAAATAAGTGTAGTTTTACAGTTTTAGTGTAAATGTAACATTTCCATACCCAAAAACCCAAAATCTCTTTTTATTTTAAGAAATGTCTGTTAGATATGCAGCCCATTAAGACAAACTCTAGAGTTGCCCCTTTTTTTCCTATAAAAAGGAGGTGTCTCCTTCTCTTTTCTATGTATAGAGGATAGAAGCGAAGCCATGCAGAGATCCCGAGCTAACATCCGTCAAGGACCCGAACCCTAGATCTGAGCTGCCTCCGAGCAACCACCGTCGCTGGCCATCCTCCACCGATGTCTCCATTTTGGTCCTCCTTATTTGTCTTTTGTCTTTGTTCGTAAGATCTGTTCGGTAAGCCTCCGATCTACATATCTTTCTCCTTCCTCTCGGTTATTTGAGATCTGATCCCTAGTCCTTTTCCCATCTCTTGTTGAGTTTGATAGTGCAGATATGTGGTTGTACGGTTGACTTCTTCTTCTCCTAGATCTAGATATGTGACGTCGTGTAAGGCAAAGGTGAGGACTCGGCCGTGAACCCTTTTCATGTTGTATAATGGCTCAGACGTTAGTCCTTGTTTATATTGTCTAGATGCTTGATTGGAGTGAAAGAACCTAGCGAATGATAGGTTGTTAAAGAATAAATCGGTTGAGTATTGAGAATGAATGAAAATGATGTGATAAGAATGAAATTGATGTGAATGAGATGCTGATTTGTTTAATAACCTTGAAATGAGATGTTGATTGTGATGAATGAACCTACTGAATGATAGGTGGTTAAAGGATAACTAGTTGTGTGTTGAGAATGAATGAGATGTGTGATAAGAATGAAACTGTGTGAATTAGACGATGAGTTGTGTGATAACAATGAAACTTAATGAAACTGATAGGTGTTGTGACCCGTCGATCAGTTAAGTAGGGCGATGTAAACACCGTCTACCAATATGTTTGGGAAATACAAATGTCGTTGATCAATATGTTTGGGCAATGCAAATGTCGTCGATCAATTAAGTTAGGGTAATACAAATGTCGTCGATCAATTAAGTTAGGGCGATAATGAATGTCATCGATCAGTTTTAGTGCGTTATAACGCGTCGAAGGATGAGGGTGGTAACGATGGGGAGGAAGTTGTGGTTTACGGTATGAGTTAGCAGCGCTGTCGATAACGATTAGGGTCGCTCGTGGCGGAGAAAGGTCCGCAGGTGAATAGGTCCTGAATGAGTCTAGAGTCTAGGTTGTTTGTACTTGCTAGCTTGTGACTTGTGTTGTTGTATTGTGTAATCTGAAATGAGTTTGTGGGTTCCTAGAACCCACCCTGACTGAGTAATCAATACTCACCCCTCTCTTTCAGGTAAGGTCTAGAGGAAGCAGGAGTATGAGTTCGTTTGTGCCATCTTGAGATTTTCTTTCAGTTGTTTCAAGAGTTTCTTTACTTTTCTTGAGACTATTGTTATGTTATTCGGTTTTCATTGAATCTAGTTACTTGTAAGACAATTAAGATTTGGAATAAATGAAGTATTGGATTGAAAAGAAGTGTTGTTAAAGTTGAAAGTATGATCATAGGGACAGGACCGTCACAATTGGTATCAGAGTGGAGGTTAAACTCATCTGGTGCTGTCCCGAGTGGGTAGGTGTAGATCGAAAGTGTTTATATACGGGTTTAAAAAGAGTTTTCAGATGTTTTACTTAATAGGGGTTTTCAAAATATTAATATCAAGGCACCATTCGGACCGAGGCTCCTTGCTTACTCGACGAGGTTAGTGAACTCTTTTGCGACCAGAATTTGACACACCATTCGTTGTATCAGGATGCCACCACGGAATGCCAAGGTTACCTCGACAATGACCACCGCCCAAAGAGCAGCTCAGCTTGCTGCTAAATCTGAATCCCATGTTAAAAGTTTCAATGGAAGTTGTACTGATGTGGAGCCAGGGTTGAGAGACACATCAAGAGGGGTTCCAAAGAAGGGTCAAGCTTTAGAGGATGTTGCAGTCTTGGAGGAGTTACAGATGTACCGAGAGGCCTACCAAGGACGAATGCCAGGGAATGGTGGTTCAATAGGAGTTGAAGCCGCACAACCACCAATGGGAAACACCGTGAACCATCCACCTCCAACATTGCATGTGCAAGTGCAAGGAGAAGGACCCTCGTATTGGGACATGATGAAACACATGAAGAACATGCAGACATAATTTTTCAGTGGACGGGCGGATGCAATTACTGCTGACAATTGGAGGAGGCAGTTGGTCAGAAACTTTGACTCATCAAGGTGCCCATCGGAGTTCCGCAAGGACTTGGCTGTCCATCATCTGAAGGATGATTCCCTAGTGTGGTGGGAAGGCATACTGGAAGACGTGCACGGACATCACAGTCTGACTTGGACATACTTCCTCGAAGAGTTTAACCAGAAGTACTTTCCGTGGGAAGTCCTTGATCTAATGGAGGGTCAGTTCCAAGATATAAAACAAGGAGCTCGGAGTGTGAGAGAGTATGCGAAGAGTTTAACAGGTTGAGAAGGTTCGCGGGGCATCACATGGGAAAGCGAGAACTGGTACAAAGATTCCTTAAAGGAATGAGGATTGAACTAAAGAATAGTTGCAACGTCTGAGAATACCAGAACATAAACGAGATGATCGAAAAGGCATCAGAGCAGGAATCCGGGCTGGAAGAGGAACACAGACATAACCAGGTTGCCCAGACTAGGACTGCAAACGGACCCGAGAGGCCACAAAAGGTATGAAAGTTGCTCCAAACCTAACCGTACGTGTAAGGTGTGGTCGAAACCAAACTGGTGAGTGCCATGCATGATCATGCTTTCGGTGCGGACAAGTGGGACACCTTAGGCGTAATTGCCCACAGCCAAGTTGCAAAAATTCCAGGGGGCAGCATACTTACCATGTCAACATTGTAGACGATTTGGACATCTAGAAAAAGACTGATGGACACCGCCAGCCAGGATGGGGGTAAGGGAAAGACCACAACAGCCGCATGTGCCACAAAGACAAGAAATGGAGCCGAGAGTTTTTGTTGCCGAAAACCACTTGGAAGTTGGCCGATCATGGGTATGTATTTTCGTCTAACCTCGAGTTGCTTAAAACGTAAATGGGTGAATGTGATAATGTCTGAGTCTAGTAGATTAGGACTAGTGAACTATGTAGAATCTTTAGTGGTTAGGAGAAAAGCCTCCAGCAACCAGGTCGATGTCATGATCAACGATAGCCGTATGAGCACTAAATTTAACCCGTAACTGGCCTGTAGGGAAGATTCAAGTTGAAAGCCAAGGGAGTCGAGAATGTTGAACCAGAGAGGATAACAACCATAGGAGTATACAAGTTTGTGATATGAAAAACTTAGAAACCCGTCAAACCAAGATCTGAGACGATGTGGAGTAGTCTAGAGATGGAATTGGTCAAACTGACACCAAACTTATTTGATTGTGGAAAGGTGTGTGTCAGATTATAGATATGAGAGGTTGTATACCCCGATGGAATAAATAATAGTGTAGGAAATTCTTTTACTCAATGTCGCGAACAAGAGAGCGATTGTGGTAGGGAACTAAGGCATTCATAGAATAGAAGGCTCCAAGTTAGGACGTCATTTCTGTAACGGCGAGGACGAGGACATATTCAAGCTATTACAAGAATCTCTACCTAGATGATTCCTTTAACAAAAGAGCGGGGAAACAAGACGGTGCCCATGTCAAAGACGCCTAATAAGGGTTGAGTGCATTGTCGAGAATGTCTACCAGTCGAGCATATAGATGTCCTTGTACAAGGCTTGTATGAGAGACTGTAATAGACTCATATGTTGAACCAAAGTAGGGGGAGTTAATATCCATAACCGAAATTACCGAGTGAACTATTAAGCAAGCTAAATTGCTTTATGTGGGACTAAAGAACGTGAATGACAGTCTTTAGGTCATACCGAGAAGCGCCATAAGGATTTGGAGTCTGCATAAGCGATAATGTATCGTAGGATGGGAATGTTAAGTAAAGTGATCTGGAATATAAGTTATGGATGATAAGGTTATGGTACATTTGGTCCTTTGTGATTGTGAGAGGATTGATGTGGTGGCATGTCGGTTTGAATGCCACATGATGTTTGTGTGTTGGCCTTGTGAAGAGTACTCAGATGATATAAATTGATTCTCGAAAGATCATTAGTAGATGTGTGTCGCAAAGTAGCAGTCTGCATATATGTTGAGAACTAGACCATAAAGAAGCGGTCTTTCATGAGAAAAAGACATGGATGTTTATGGGAAAAGGATGGGATCTAAGAAGACGTTGGGTCTATATGAGGATTAGTGAACCGAGTTGGTTGCAGGAACAATTAGATTACAAATGCTTAGTTGGTTACCCGTTTGGGTTTGGGATGTTTAGGTTTGGAGTTTCTTTGGAGTTTCAACACCCAGAACTCGGGGAAGAATTCTCAGTAAGCGAGGGAGAATTTTAACATCCCCAAACCCACAAGCCCAAAAACTCTTTTTAAGAAAAGCTTGTTAGTTTGCAGCCCATTAAGACAAACCCTAGTGTTCCCCCTTCTTTTCCTATAAAAAAGAGGTACCTCCTTCTCTTTTCTCTGCAGAGAAAATAAAAGCGAAGCCATGCAGAGATCCCGAGCCAACAGCCGTCAAGGACCCGGACCCTAGATCTGAGCCGCCAGCCGCCTCCGAGCAACCACCGTCGATGGCCATCCTTCACCGTTGTTTCCGTTTTGGCCCTCCTTCTTTGTCTTTTTCTTTGTTCGTCAGATCTGTTCGGTAAGCCTCCGATCTACATATTTTCCTCCTTCTTCTCTGTTATTTGTCACTGGGTGTGACAAATCTGATCCCTAATCCCTTTTCCCATATCTTGTTGAGTTTGATAGTGCAGATATGTGGTTGTATGGTTCTTCTCCTAGATCAAGATATGTGACGTCGTATAAGGCAAAGGTGAGGACTCAGCCGTGGACCCTTTTCATGTTGTATAATGTCTCGGACGTTAGTCTCTTGTTAATATTGTCTAGATCTAGGTTTGACTTGTGTTGATGTGATGAAAGTATGATGATTGTTGATTGTAGTGAAAGAACCTAGCGAATGATAGGTTGTTAAAAGATAAACCGGTTGAGTGTTGAGAATGAATGAAAATGATAAGATAAGAATGAAAGTGATGTGAATGAGGTGATGAGTTGTTTGATAACCTTGAATGAGATGTTGATTGTGATGAAGGAACCTAGTGGATGATAGGTTGTTAAAGGATAATTGGTTGTGTGTTGAGAATGAATAAGATGTGTGATAAGAATGAAAGTGTGTGAATGGGACGATGAGTTGTGTGATAACAATGCAAGTTGATGAGACGGATGGTGTTGTGACCCGTCGATCAGTTAAGTAGGGCTATGTGAACGCCGTCGACCAATATGTTTGGGCAATACAAACATCGTCGATCAATATGTTTGGGCAATGGAAATGTCATCGATAAATTAAGTTAGGGTAATACAAATGCCGTCGATCAATTAAGTTGGGGAGATAACGAATCTATCGATCAGTTTCTGTGCGTTAGAACGCGTCAAAGAAGGAGGGTGGTAACGATGGGGAGGAACCTGTGGTTTATGGTATGAGTTAGCAGCGCTGTCGATAATGATCAGGGTTGCTCGTGGCGGAAATAGGTCTGCAGGCGAATATGTCATGAATGAGTCTAGAGTCTAGGATGTTTGTACTTGATAGGTGATATTAGCTTGTGACTTGTGTTGTTGTATTGTGTAATATGAAATAAGTTTGTGGGTTCCTGGAACCCACCCTCACTAAGTAATCAATACTCACCCCCTCTCTTTTCAGGTATTGTCGAAAGGGAGCAGGAGAAGGACTTCGTATGGTGCCATCTTTGTTGGGGTCAAAATCGGTCACGACGAAATCAGCGCCAAAAGTCACGAGAAACGTTTTGAAGGAACAACTTAGAGACTTCCCGATAATCTCAAGCCATCGAATACTCCGGGAAAACCCTAAGAAAGATCATACTGCCCCTCGACGGATGACTCGAACATCACAAGCACGAACAACATTCAAAATACAATCCACTCCGCCCATCGAGCGAGATGGACGGATCCACCTTGCCCGACGGGCGAAGTGGATCCATCATGATTTCACTTCGCCTGTCCGGTGGGGTGGATCCATCCATTTTGTCTGACGCGCAAAGTGGATCGAGCAAATGCACTTAAGTCCGATTCATCCACTCCGAGAGCCTCTTTCCCGATCCTCGATCGAACTGATCCTTGACTCGTCTTGATCAAAGTTACCATCAAAACTCTACGATAAAAATCATAAGAGCGTGACCTCGATTGCGATATACGAAAAGATCGTATAAAACGACAACGTTCTAAGTTGTCCATCTTATACGAGAAGATCGTATAAAAACGACAACAACTTAAGTTGTCTATCTTATACGAGAATATCGTATAAAAACGACAATGACTTAAGTTGTAAATCTTACGCGAGAAAATCGTATAAAGCGACAACGACTTAAGTTGTCTATCTTATACGAGAAGATCGTATAAAACGACGACGATTTAAGTTGTCTATCTTATACGAGAGGATCGTATAAAACGACAACGATTTATTAAGAACCGCGAGTCATCTACTTTATACGATAAGTTCGGATTCCATTGATCGATATCATTTCGGAAACGTTTTCGGATAAATCGTCGAAATGCTTAGACCTAAGACGGTCCGGGAACATGCCTAAAGCGAGATCAAAGGCCCACCTACGAGTTATCAAGAACCAAGCCCATCCGACATGACAGTTTATCCCTTGTTTGCAGGAAAAGATAAATATCAAGTTCCTAAAAGAGATAAATGTCAAGTTTCTGAAAGATAAACATGAAGATCGGAGGAAAATGGAAGTTATCCAGAAAAGATAGATTCGACCAGGGGCACAAACGGGAAAGAGCAAACCGCCTCCAAGAGAGTAAATAAGGGGTTCTAGGATGAAGAGGCATGGGGACGAATTTTTCAGCATCCAGAGCAATAGCACTTAGAGCAATTTAGGCATATTTATGTTTTTACTGTTTTCGAGCTGCGATACAACTAGGTCTTGACAACTTTCAAAGGTTAGAACTAGGAACTCGCTGATGGCTCTAGCTGTTAAGGCTCTAGCTGTTGTAAATGCTCACAAGCTTTGAATTCGGAATAAGATCTTCCTTGCTTTCTCTTTCGTTTTTGTCGAATTTTACTATCTTGTTGTTTTCGTCAATTCTTAGTGTTTGATTGCTTGGCTAACTGCTTAAACAGATTGTCCGAAGATCTCTGGAAATTAGGCTTAGTTTTACTTTCCTAAATCGACGGTGTGAATATCGGTTCCCACTATCTTGAGATTTCTTTTCAGTTGTTTCAAGAATTTCTTTATTTTTTCTTGAGACTATTGTTATGTTATTCGGTTTTCATTGAATCTAGTTACTTTTAAGACGATTAAAATTTGAAATAAAGGAAATATTAGATTGAAAGAAGTGTTGTTAAAGTTAGAAGTAAAATATTGGACACGGCCATAACATTAAAGGTTATTGATTTTTTTTATCAAAATGTTGATTTTATATGTTATTATATTTTTTTATTGGTTGAAATATGATTAGATGTATATGTAATGACATTTTTTGTTTTGAAAATATATAAAAATATATATTTTTTAAGTTATGTGTATAACTGTAGAAAGACAATTAAAATAAAATGGAGGGTGTATATTTTAGATTCATTTCGATAGTAAAATACTTTTATACTAAGATTTTTCTTCCAATTCATACCCTATTTCGAATAAAATCTCGGTAAAGTAACTATGGCGGCTGAGTCGAGGGATCCGTGTTATCCAGAGAACCGGACTGGACCGGACCAGTTAATTACCACAACATTTCCCTACACTACGTTCATATTTTACTGTTTGTGCATGTAACTCGCAAAATGTTGTTTTAATTATCAGTGCGGCAAATTAATCTTTCGGGATATATATACATACAAGTTTCTCACAACCAATTGTGCGTAAAATGGATTTGAAATCAAAAGCCTTAAGAACTGAATACGTATATATATATTATAAACGTCTCGTTTATAAAAACATGTTCAGTATTCAATATATGTTCCTATCATAAGCCGAATCAAAGACATAAAATCCCTAAATTAAAGAGGGGAAAATTTCAATTATGTCCATAAGATTAATATAAGAATAATCCCTTTTCTTATTTCCGTACTGTAAACCAAATCATAGCTTACTTGCAGTTTCCAATGAGAGCTTTAGAGGTTGAAAAGATTTGTGGGAGCTTGATCTGGGGGAGTGACGGTGAACGGAAAAGGCAAGACGAGCGGACGCTTAGATGGCTTGACTGGACATGTAGTCGAAGAACGAGATGGTCGGTGGTGACTTGGCAAAGAAGCAACCTCATCAGTATCAGTAACAGTAGCAAGAGAAGGCAGGCTGGGCCATGAGAAACTCGCCACAGGCCTGCAGATTCTGAAACCAGTGTTGTTTATAAGTGAAAGTGGTGATCGTTCATGTCTCCTGCCTTTTGGAGGGGACTCTGTTTCCTTGCACACTTCCTTTACTTCTCCTCCTAGTGTCTTCATCATTGGTGAGTCCTCTAGTAGCAAAGGCATCTCGGTCGAGTCTGGCTTTCTAGTACAGTTCTCGTCCACTGTTCTCTGAAGCCATCCCATATCTTCCTGCAATATTTGTATCCATGAAACGCACACAAATGTTTAATATCATTCATTACCACCAAAGTTGTAATGGAGCTACATATTAGGGGTAAATCTCTTCTGAATACTTAATAGTTACTACACCATAGTATATTCAGAAAACTTTACATGGATTGATTGTTCAGAAACTCAATATGGGGATGTACCTCCATTTTATGCAATGTTTCTGAAACTATCACTAGCTGGTCCTCAATTTTGTATTTCTTCTTCAGTAGATCGGCATAGATCTCCTGACATGACGCAGCAGAGAGGTTAGCATCATCTATCACACGATATTAAGATAAATTATTTGTTTTGGACTCTTACCTTTGCTAGAGGCATCATATTATCCTGGTCCACGTTCTGACTTGTAACACAGGAATTAGGTGTAGTCATGATAGCAAGCTCCTCGTCCTTCTTTGACGTGAGTTTCTCCAATTCTCTTCTCGAGACCAAGTCAGAGACATACAAGAGTAACAAGTTTCCATAAGACAACAAAAGAGAAAGGGAGATGATCATGTAGCCAGTTCAAAAAGTAAGTTTTAGCTACCTTTTTAGGCAAGCTAGTTCTCCTCTGATGTCACGGATCTCTCCAGCACATATGGGATCTTGAGTAGGGCTGTCACCGAGCTTCCAACCAGGTGGAGGTGTCCAAAAAGGATCATCGACCCCTGCTTCTTTCCTTATGTGAACCAAATCAGAGCTCTCCAGCCAATACTCCATTGCCCCATCTGCATTGTGTTTCCTCATGAACCTATCTTGACCTCCAGGAGCCACCTTACCAGCCATGTGCTTAAGCAGATGATCCAACAGACCCGTGTCTCCAATAAGCTTCCTCGCCTCTAACCTCAACTCTGACCTGAGTATGGGGTTGCCAAAAACTGCATTTTTATCCTTCATCACTTTCAGCATGTTCTTCTCAGCTCGTTTGTACCTACCAAACTCCAAACATTAGCATCAAATGCAAATCCAAATCCAAAGTTCAAAAGATGATCTTTTTACCTCTCAATAGACCATCTGTCGATGAATTGATTTGGTGATCTCCTCTTATAAACCACGATCTGGGTTTCCTTCTTCTTCTTCTGAGCGAGTCTCCCAGTGCTGGATTCAACCAGCTTCCTCTTACGGCTTCCATCAATTTTTTGCTCGTTTGCATAATCAGAGCCTTCTGTTTCATTCCCAACATCTTCCTCTTTCAATCTAGAAGTCTCCTTATGCCGGCTCTGGTACCTTACGCGCATTCTCTTCCCCCACTTGATAATCCCTCCCGACCTCAGCTCAGACAAGCACTTTCCTTCCGCGCGAGAGAGATTGTCGTCGTTGCTCCCAGAAACCCAAAAGCTCCAGGAGTTTCTACTCATAGAAACTTGGTGAGGTGCGATTCTCCTGTAAAGCAGTTCTCCGGCTAGCTCCGACGACACCACGTGGATCTCGTCGAAAGCGGGAAGAAGACTCCTCTTCTCAGGTTTAGTCCTGTTGCAACCGAGATGGGAGGTGATAGAGTACATGGTCGGGTATCGGAGAGACACGTCGGTTCCCGTGATATTGCTCACCTTCACGAAACATCGAGAAAATTAGAAAACAGATAGATGACAGACGGAAAGTAACACCCTAGTATTGATACCATGACGATTCGGGTCGACTTAAGTAGCTCCGGAGATCTCTGAGGAAGAACAGAGTGATCGATTTCGTAGTAAGATCCGACTCTTAGGTGAGCGACTGATGCAGCTGTAACAAAACAAAACAAAAATCAGAGAAACAAAGAAAGAAAGAATTAGTTTTCAATGATTTACCATTGAGAGTGTGCGGCGGCGAAGAGTGTTTTCCGGCGGAAGTAGATCCTCTGAACGGATACCTCTTTACGAACATCGTTTCCTGCACAAATGGAATATCGGTTGCTGCTAGCTAGAGAGTAGAGACTATATATATATATATATTTGAACAAGAAAATACACGCGCTCTCTGGTACGCGCGTAGGGAACACATAAGCAACAGTATCAACATCACTAGAGAGCGATGATGATGAATAGAGAGAGATAAAGCTAGAAATTACAATCATGATCTTGTTTGCTCCCGATGAATGATCCTCCTCTTAATTTATTTCCTTCCACCTTCGATTTCTCTGGAAAAGAAAAACAAGTAGCAGGGAAAATAGTAAGTTTGATCCACTGAACATGAACGCGATAGTATACAAAACTCATAAACAAAGAATCTGAAAGTAAACACGTAAACCCAGAAACATCTGAACAATTTTCTTTTGTTACCAGAAAGAAAGTCTTTTAGGGGAAAGGAGGACGAAGGAAGAAGAAAGACGAACGGGAACAAAAAAATAAAAGTTTCGAAATGTCGCATTAATTAAAAATCTGAAGGGGGAGGGGGCTCTTTATATATCCTGGAAGAGAGAGAGAGAGAGATGTGCGTGTGCATGTCACGTGAGAAGTTTTCCTGCGCTGCAAGTTGGGCACAGTTGACATATTTGCCCTCAAACTGTCTATAACTACAACGGTGATCTTTCGAGAGATTTGTTTGTCTGCTCGCTCGTCTACAAGGACAATGAAAAATCGTACATGGACCGAGACGATGGATTAATGACACGTGTTATGTTTTATAACTTCTGTGATTTTTACGGTGATATAACATGGGGCAAATGGAATCTGCCGTAGCGAATAAAAAAGCTTTGTGCACTTGATACACGCGCGAGTGCGATTGTTATTTCCGTTATAGTCTACTAAGGCTACTACTATAGAGTCTAGACGGGAGACCGCCTACTACACGTGAGAAAAATCAATATCTTTGTTTTTATTTTCTGTGTATTCATAATAATCATGATCATTGATTTCAATCCGACAAAAAAATTATTTTATAGGACAAATATTTTAAATAACCTTTTAAAAAGTTTTTATCAACAAAAAAAAAACATAATGGATTTTTTTATTTGAAAATTTTCATATATTTTTGTGTTTTTTTTTTAATTTTAAATTTCATTTTCAAAATCTCATAACTTTAAAGCTAAAATCTAGACTAGTTAACCCAATGAAAATGTATATTTACGTTTTTTAATAAAATTTATTTTGATAAAAAAATTTAAGATTTTATTTTTGTGATAAAAAATTTAAAAAATTATGCTAGGGTATTTTTCTTATTTATATTGAGTATCATTTATTTGGCAAAAACAAATTACAAACCTCAGTATATATAATGGTGAAATGAAATACGATGTATGTTAGTTCATTCACACTAAATGCGCTTATCATAAGCATTCATGTCTATGATATTTCTTTCTTTTCGAACTTCTATTTTTGTTCCACTGAATCTAACTCCATTCGCATTAAAAAGGTTTATTTAACTAGCTAGAAATATTAATACAACAAGCCTTAAAAGAATTTTATTGTTCGCAAAAACAAAAATTTTGATTTCATTATTGTTCCTTTTGATACATTTTTAGAAGCAAATGTCCAGATATACTACTACTACTACTACTAGATATGACCTTGTCTAGGAGAGTACTAATCAGTTGACATCAGATGTAGTGTACTGTGTACTAATCAATTTTCGGTATAAAAATTTAAAATCACGTGAGTTATCCCAAAAGGAAACTGAGGTAGAAATTTACAAAATCAAACCTAGGGCTTACTTATTTTCCGTCTATGAATTTCATTCATTAACCAAACATAACAATGAGATTCAAAGACTAAATTAAATAACAAGGAGAACTTAGATCACAATAGACATATAACACATGCCCGAGCTGGAAATGATCTAAGATAATGCTAATATGCCTTGAATTGATTCTTTGAAAAGACCACTAAATGCTTTCTCGCACAACTTGAACAACCAAGAACTTAGATCACAATAGATTACAATAACAATCTAAGTGGACATAATCTTCTTTTTTTTTTGACATTGTCTTTGTAGTACAGCTAAATGGTGATATAATCGCTTCCTTTTGTTTTGTAAAGTGTATTGTATTCAACAGCTGATCCCCCTTTGGGCCTAGTTAAATGCTGATAAAATGTATTAACGAGGATCCAATTTTTGAACGAATAAAACGTAACGGGCCTGGATATCATTACACCGGGTCGGATCTGAAGATGAGGAGAGAGAGAACTTTCAAGTTTCTCATCGCCGAAAGAAGAAAAAAAAGGTGAGGTCTTGGTGTTCCACCGTCTCCGATCTCCAGTCAAGCGGCAGTCAAATTGCAGATCTTCCTACTTGAAGAAAAGCTAGCCCGAGATTCTGAAACTATGGAAGGTGCTGCAGTGGCGGAAGGTCTGTGGGGACTAGCGGATCACCACGAGAAGCTTGGTGACATCGGCAAAACCATAAAGTGCTTAGAAGCCATCTGCCAGAGCCAAATCTCTTTCCTCCCTCTCGTCGAAGTCAAGACTCGCCTCCGTGTCTCAGCTCTTCTCCTCCGCTACTCTCACAACGTCAACCACGCCAAGTCCCATCTCGAGCGCTCTCTCCTCCTCCTCAAGTCTATTCCTTCCTCCTTCGATCTCAAGTTCCGAACTTTTAGCTTGCTCAGCCACTGTTACCACCTCCTCGCTTCCTTCCCTCCTCAGCGCAACCTCCTCCTCAAGGCCCTCGAGCTCGCTTCCTCTGTCCCTCAGGATCTCTCTGCTTACCTCTGGTCTTGCAATTTCAACTCTCAGCTCGCTAACACCTTCCTTATCCAAGCTGATTTCCCTTCTTCTCTCTCCGCTCTTGAGTCTGGCTTTCTCTCTGCTTCTCACATTTGTTTCCCTGAGCTCCAGGTATGACACTCTCTCTCTCTCTCTCTTTCCTGCGTTTCATCTACTTCTTTGTTGTTAATCTTGTGCTGGAATCAGATGTTCTTCACCGCTTCTATGCTTCACGTTCATATCATGCAATGGACCGATGATTATTCAGTGGAAAAGTCTGTTCACCGATGCGATGACATCTGGCACTCCATTTCTTCAGACAAGGTATGTTTAAAAATGTACTCACAACACTCAGCTCCTTGTTATTAGCTGATTCCTCTTATCACTTGTAGACTGAACGATGCCCTGGTTTGTTCTTCTACAACGAGATGCTGCATGTTTTCTACCGCCTCAGGCTCTGCGATTACAAGAACGCTCAGCATCATGTCGACCGCTTAGACCAGGCCATGAATGCTCATTCGCATAAAATGCAGGAGGCTCAGCAGCTTCAGGATGAGCTCAGTTCGTTGAATCGTACTCTCTCCCGTTACGACCTCCCCTCCAGGGAAAGAGCAGCACTCTCCGACAGACAATCTCAGCTCCAAGATCGTGTTAATGCATTGTCTCCATCTTCTACCACTGCTAACTCTATGGAGCCTGCATTCTTTGGAAATACGGATCGTGCGTGGACAGAGAGGCTACTGCTTTCACAGTCTCTTATTGATGGGGAGTGGCTACCAAAAAGTGCCATCTATGCGTTGGTCCATCTTATGGTTGTCATATCAGGACGTCCTAAGGGACTCTTTAAAGAGTGTTCTAAACGTATCGAGTCTGGGATGCACATCATTCAAGGTTATATATTCTATTATCTTTATCACTTGATGAATAATAGTAGTTTACTCCCTACTATTGCATCGTATCTGCAGCGCTAGATACTCTCCATTTTATTTTCTTTTCTCTCAATGAAGCCCTTCTCCTCAAAATTGAATAAGTGTAATCTATGAGGAATTAGCATTCTGCTTGTTAGGGAATTTCATATCAAGGCATGACATGTTGTGTGTTTGCTATGTTTTATGCAGATGAACTGATTAAGCTTGGAATTAGTGACGAAGTTAGAGGTTTAATCTACAACTTTGATGAAGCAACGTTTCTTAATGTTGAAGCTCACATTCTCTTTTTATATCTCTTGGCAGAAGCTGATTTGCGGCACACGGCTATTTGGATGTCTGGTATATATCTAATGCTACAGATGCAATTCCTTGAGAATAAAGTGGCTTTGGAACTTACAAGGTCTGAATATGTCGAAGCACAAGAGGTAAATCTTCGGTTCTATTTTCCTATATTTGTTTTTGCCTCCCTTTACCACATCACTGTGTTATAAGGCCTGTTTATTTATCTGAGTCAACCAACTCTCCATATATAGTGGTTCTACTAGGCTTCCTCACATTAGGTCATATTAGCTGCCCTCTCTTGCCTAATGCTTTCTTGAAGGAAACAGTAAATATTGATTGTGCAGGCTCTGGTTGAGATGAAAAATTTGTTTACTCGATTTCCAACGATCTTGCAAGCTTCTGAGTGTGTGATTGAGATGCTCAGGGGGCAATATAGTCACTCTGTTGGTTGCTATATTGAAGCTGCGTTCCATTGTATCGAAGCATCTAAGGTAAATTTTGGAATGAGGTGTCTATTTAGTATTGAATCAACACATTTGTCTCTTTTCTACGGATAGTGATTTCGTACATTCAATGTAATTTCAGCTGACAGAGAGTAAATCAATGCAAGCTACGTGTCAAGCTTTTGCAGCTGTTTCTTACCTTACGATCGGAGATGCTGATTCATCATCAAAGGTGTGACATTTTTATGCAGTGAACTAGATGTTTATAGTTGCTTACACCACTCTGATTTGTCTTTAGGCACTTGATTTGATTGGACCACTCTATGGAATGACGAATTCACTATCTGGTGTGCGAGAAGAAGCTAGTATTCTCTTTGCTTATGGTCTCCTTTTGATGAAGCAACAAGATCTACAAGAAGCAAGGTATATGCTCCCTTCTCAGTTCATAGGAAGAGATCGAAATATGTCAAGTAGGGATATCCACTAAGTAAGATTCATGCTTTAAATGTAATGGTATGATATTGAAATGCAGAAACCGTCTTGCCAAGGGTTTGCAGATAGCGCATACTCATATGAGTAACCTGCAGCTAGTTTCACAGTATCTGACACTCCTTGGAAATCTGGCTCTTTCCTTACATGACACGGTACAAGCCAGAGAGATCCTTCGTTCCTCTCTTACACTTGCAAAGAAACTCTCTGATATCCCAACTCAGCTATGGGTTCTATCCAGCTTCACAGGTTTTTATTAGTGTTTTTTGGAAACAGAATTGAGTTTAAAAGATCCAAATCTCTGAGGACGAGGTTTTGGTTTTGTTACCGCAGCTCTGTATCAGCAGTTGGGTGAGAGAGGGAGCGAGATGGAGAACGAAGAACACAGGAAGAAGAAATGGGATGAGATGCAGAGTAGACTAGCTGAAGCTCGTGGTTCCATCCATCACATTGAACTAGTGAGTGAAGAACCAAATGATTCTCTCTTTTATCTGTTAGTGTTAGATCTTTGAGGTTGACACAATCATGCTTACAGGTGGAGAAAGCTAGGGTAGAAATGCATCAGGTGGAGGATGCACAAGAACAGTGTGAAGTAACTTACGGGATGCAAGCGAGTCTGGACATTCCAGAGTCTGTGGGTATAGAAGGTCCATCACCGGCTCAGTACTCATCGAGGCTTGTAGGTTTAGACACGGGAAAAAGATGGGGAAAACGAATGGTATGACTTACAACCCAGGAGCGTTGAGTTGTAAGCTGTGTAAGATGTGTTGATTAGTGGGTGCTTTACTTATAACTCTAGTATGTATTTACTAGTAGTATTTATTTAGGAGTTAAATATTGAAACATTAACAGAAGGCAGCTAAAATGCCTTCGTTTACGGGTGTGTACAAGTCGGAAACCTGAAATTAGAGTATCACTGTTTCCGACAGCAACGTGGTCTGTCTGTGGATATACTTTCATTGAAACCAGTGTTTGGTCTGATAACTTTTTTGGGTGATGATGTATTTAATGTATGCTAAAGCTGGGATATTTCAAACTTTTATGTATGTTAAATAGTACTCCTACTACTGCAGTATATAATTCAGTAAGATATTATTGGAAACTAAAGTTCTTTGTTGTATTCAAAATTTGTTAAGATTCTAATATTGGTACGCGTTTTGTGTCGTCGATATATCAAACACAAGAATCTTTGAATGGCTAAAATATTTTGATGATTACAATAGATATCAAGTCGAAATATATACTACTCATGGTTTAAAATTTCAACTTTGGTCGTTCCGAAGCAGAGTTGGGTTTTTATCTTTTCTACTATTTGCAATCAGCATTTTTTATTTTACACAGAATTATTTTCTAACTAATTATTAACTTCGCATAATTAAAAATGAAATAGACCGTTAACAGTCAAATAGAAAACTAACGATTTTTTTTAATATATTTGACTAATTTGAATTTTAAATTACGCAATCATTGACTAGTTAGAAAATAAATTTACGTGCTACTACATGAATTTTGAATATGCCGATTGAAAAATAAAAATAAAATATATTTTTTTCGCTATGATCCATATAATTATCTGATTCAGACAATCATCCAAATAGAGCATTACAAAGAATCAACTATATTTTTTTTTCATATTAGTGTCTTGGATCAAAATTTCTAAGATATTCAAAAGAACTCACTATATAGAATCATTCAAAAAGAATTCCTAAAAAACTCTATTTAAAGGGCTCAACTTCTGGAGGGACCTCGTTTCGATCTACATCCTCTGCCGCTTCTCCTCTGCTCGCGACACCATCGTCGACAGATCATCTCCGGAAGTTCAGTCCTTCAAGTCTCCATTCAACAGCATCGGCAATCGTCACCTTCCTTCATCATCACGTCACCCATCGACGATCTGAATCCTCCTTCCTCATCGGCGATCCTCCTTCTCTGACGTTTCTCCTCTGATCGCGACACCACCGTTGACAGATCAGCTCCGGAAGATCAGTATTTCGAGTCTCCATTCAACAACATCGATCTGGGCTATCGTCAAGGTTCCATTGTTTGTGGGATCGGTATACACTCATTGGTGTATATTGTTTTCAGGGCTGCTGTTCTTCCGGTAAACCAGAGATCTTTGTCTCTGTTTATCGTGGCCTCTCTTGGTCCCTACCCTCTCTGCTGTCTCCGGTCGATATCATAAGCTCCCTCTTGCTTGTCATACTGGTGCGACGAGTTTTGGGTTTGGGGAAGGTTTCTCGGTAACTTGTTTGGAGTTTGAGTACCTCGTGCACATAAAGCGTGGTTACTCTCGTCACATACGTACATCTCACCAACCTGCATGCAATATTGGTTGTTCAGTAACACTCAATTATACTCTTTGGTGTATTGATTGTTTACAACCCCGGGTGTGCGTAGTGATTCCGATATCTGTGGTGCTCTCATATGGGGCCGTCACAGAGACAGATGTCTGCTCACTTGGCGGATATTAAAGGCAAGGGATTGCTCTACGATGATGATGAGCCGATAAAATTAACAGATCATGATAATGCTTTCGTCATAAAAGAATTCAGATTAAGCCTTATTGGGAAGATCCTTAATCCGAAGAAACAAAAAGTGGAGAAATTACTGCAAACGATGCCATCTCAGTGGGGTCTTCAGGATAAGATCACAGCGAATGATTTGGGAAATGGAAAGTTTCTTTTTAACTTCACCTCTGAGGAAGACTTAAACTCTGTTCTTAGACAGGGCCCGTTTCATTTCAACTTCTGCATGTTTGTATTGGTTCGATGGGAACCAATAGTACATGACGATTACCCTTGGGTAATTCCATTCTGGGTGCAATTGGTTGGTTTTCCTCTTCACCTATGGACGGACATTAACCTGAGAACCATTGGTGGAAGAATTGGCCATGTTGATACATTAGAGTTATCTGAGGGTCGTATGCTCATTCAGATAGATTCACGTCGTCCACTAAAGTTCTCAAGGAAAGTTCAGTCACCAGAAGGAGATGAGGTCACTATTGAGATTAAATATGATATGCTTTTTAAGCATTGCACTATATGTGGTCTACTATCACATGAGAAAGGATATTGTCCTTCGACAAGTATCCAAAACCGGCTCCAGTCACCGAGAGAAAGGCCTGATGTTTTCTCTAGAGTTCAAGCTCCTCCTGAGAGATATACTCTGCAGCCTCAGACGCAGCTCGCGCCAGCTAACCCATATGCGGCCAGGCTTCCCTTGAGACAAGGGGAAGGACAAGATCATAAAGTTGAGCATTCACGTCGATATGTTTCAGGAGAGCGACGCTATGAGAAGAACCACTCTTACTCTCGTCTGAGGGTTAGAGATGGGTACGACTGGGATGAAAGAGTTTCCAGGAATCGATCTGACTTCCGTAGAAGTAATCGATATGGAGGAAGTCGGTATGCACCTTATTACCACAAACAAGACCAGAGATGGAGAGCTAAATCATCGTCTATTACGGACAATGGGAAGGAAATACAGCGGTCTACTATTCACTCTGAGGGATGGAAGGGGGAAACTGATGTCTCCCGTGTAGACAATCGCGATGCTTCACTGGATATTGTTCCGTATGAACAATTATCGATTATCCATGGATCTTCGTCGGATAGGCAACAGAGGAGTGGGGATTTTCACCAAAGGAAGATGATAGCAAGTAAGATTGTGACCCCATCAGCAGAGGACATCCCCATGGAGGGCAATGTTACTATACGTAGCAAGGGAGCTGCACGAGCATTATCCTTCTCACCTAAACTGGCGGATGGGAGTAGGAATGATCAGGTCATTGGGGCTTTGGATGACGTGGAAATGACTGAGCATGATGATGCAATGCTTGGTTTCGAACCTAATGAGGATGACTTACTAGGAGAGGAGCTGATGGCTTCTGAATCTAAATGGCCAGAGCCGCTTTATGTGGTGGAGGGGCGATCTAAATCAGACAAGATAGCGACGAAAGCAGTGAAATCGGGCTCAAGAAAGATTGCCTCTTTGGGCTTTACAAGCAAGAAACTTGAGTTCCTTCGTCGAGGATCTCCAAGCAAACGATCAAAGTCTCAGGGATCAAATGGGGTTGGTGGAGCAAGCAAATCAGGGAGACACAGTGAGAGGAAGATGAGAGTCAAACACGGCAAAAAGGAGGTTGCGATGGGGCCTAGAAACTCATCGACCGATGAGCCATGAAGACAATCAGTTGGAACTGTCGAGGGATTGGGAACAACCTCACAGTTCGACGCCTTAAGGAGATGTGTCAGAAACATCGCCCAGGACTTGTGTTCCTCTCAGAGACGAAGAATAATAGGTCAATTTTGCAAAACATTCAGACCGAGTTAGGATTTGATCGTTTGTTTACCGTGGAGCCACTTGGCCTCAGCGGTGGTTTAGCTTTATTTTCTTTAGAAGAATTTCAAATAAATGTTTTGTTTTTAAATAAAAGAATGATTGATGTAGAAGCAGTCATTAATGGAATAAAGGTCTATATGACATTTGTGTATGGTGATCCTGTTTTAGAACTAAGAGATCAAGTGTGGGAACGTCTTACGCGTTTCTCCACCACCAGAACTGGACCATGGTTGATGATTGGAGATTTTAATGAAATAACAGATCACAATGAAAAATTCGGTGGTAGACCTCGTTCGGAAAGCTCTTTTTTACCTTTCAAACAAATGCTAAGTGATTGTGGAATGCTGGAGTTTCCATATTCTGGAAACATGTTATCATGGGTTGGGAAGAGGGCAGGGAGAATCACCGTAAGATGCCGACTGGACAGAGCTGTTGGCAATGAAGAGTGGCATGAGAAATTTCCACATACTGGGGTAAATTATATGAGGCTTTGGGGATCGGATCATCGTCCGGTTCTTGCGAATATCCTATCAAAGCCTGTGACGAAATCAAAGTCATTCAAGTTCGACAAGAGGTGGATTGATAATGAAGAACTGAGGCAAGTTATTTTGGAGGGATGGAAATCTGGTGAATTAACCCCTAACGCAAGTATCATGGAACACATCTCAAGTTGTCGCAAAGCCCTGGGACGATGGAGGAGACAAAAAGATTTAAATTCAGGCAAGCAGATAGAGGAGTTAAAAGAGAAAGTGGAGGGGCTTTATTTGAATGACGATGCCACAACAGAGGAAATAGCTGAGGCTTTGAAAGAATTATCTGACGCTCTTAAGGCGGAAGAAATTTTTTGGAAACAGAAGAGTCGCATTTTCTGGCTTAGAGAAGGAGACCGGAACACAAAATTTTTTCACTCTCTGACAAAGCAGAGGAGGGCGAGAAATAAGATCACTCAGCTCCTTGGTCCTGATGGAAATATAGTGGAAGATGATGAGGGACTAGTAACCATAGCTACTAGTTATTTCCGGGATCTATTTGGGTCATCTAACCCAGAAAATTTAGACGAAGCTTTATCGGAGGTATCCACAAGGATTTCTGGACCAGATAATGAGGAACTCACAGGGCCAGTTTCGGAATGGGAGATTAAATTAGCGTTATTCGCAATGCATCCGGAGAAGGCTCCAGGACCAGACGGAATGACAGCGTTGTTCTACCAAAAATTTTCGTGAAGGATGATCTAACTCTTATGGTTAATCAATTTCTTTTTGAGGGAATAATGCCTACAGGTTTAAACGACACAAATATATGCCTCATCCCTAAGGTTGATAAACCGAATGAGATGTCCAAATTTCAACCTATTAGTTTGTGTAATGTCTGCCACAAGATAATCTCCAAGGTCCTATGCCAGAGACTAAAAAAGGTTCTACCAGGATTAATATCTGAAACCCAATCGGCATTTGTTGCTGGAAGACAAATTTCGGATAATGTGATGATTGCACAAGAATTGTTTCATGCGCTACGTACAAAACCAAACGGACAAACTAAGAGGATGGCCATTAAGACAGATATGAGCAAAGCTTATGATAGAATGGAATGGACATTCATTAAAGCAGTAATGGAAAAGATGGGGTTTTCAGAGATCTGGATTGATTGGATCATGCGGTGTATCACTTCGGTTAAGTACAAAGTTCTCATGAATGGCCAGCCAAGAGGGAACATTGTTCCAGAAAGAGGCCTACGACAAGGAGATCCTTTGTCTCCTTTCATCTTTATTCTATGCACGGAAGCGCTCGTTAGCCTTCTTAATCACGCTGAGAATCAAGGGAGGATAACAGGGATGCGGGTTACTCGCGCGTGCCCCTCGATATCTCACCTTCTCTTTGCTGATGATAGCCTTTTCTTCTGTAAGGCGGAGCCCCGTGAATGTGAAGAAGTAATGAAAGTGATAAGGACATATGGTAAAGCATCTGGGCAATGTATTAACTTTGAGAAATCTTCCTTGCTCTTTGGTAAGAAGATAAATGTGTATTCCCGTGAACAAATTAAAGAAAAGCTAGGCATTCAAAATGAAGGAGGGATGGGAACATATCTGGGAATACCAGAAGACATCAGTGGGTCTAAATGTAAACTCTTTGCTTTCCTTAAAGACAAACTGATGCACAGAGTGAATGGTTGGACGGGTAGATGGCTTTCTAAAGGAGGGAAAGAGGTCTTAATTAAATCCATTCTATTAGCACTCCCAACATATGTGATGTCAACTTTCCTGCTGCCATTGGAAATATGTGAAAAACTTGCAAGTGCCATTGCACAATTTTGGTGGAGCTCAAATCCACCAAAGAGAGGTATCCACTGGGCGAAATGGGAAAAACTGTGCAAACCAAGGAAGGAAGGAGGTCTGGGCTTTCGTTTGATACATGAGTTTAATTTGGCTCTTTTGGCCAAACAACTATGGAGATTAGTCCAGCGTCCGGACTCATTGGTGGCAAGGGTTCTAAGAGGGAGATATTACCAAATGAGTTCCCCTTTGCGCTCAGTTCCAGTCAGCAGCCCCTCATATGTATGGACCAGCTTATTGGCGGCACGAAGTCTATTATTATCAGGTATCAGGCACAAGGTCCATTCCGGACATGAGGTTAAAGTGTGGGAGGACCCCTGGATTCCGACATTACCTGCCAGGCCGGCCCAACCCTCTGCTCCAGTCCTGCATCCAAATATGAGAGTTAGCGACTTGATAAACCAGGAGTCAAAGGATTGGGACATGGATCTATTATTAAACTACGTTGATAAGGCGGACATTCCTCTCATACGGAGCTTAGCGATCAGTACATCACTACATAGAGACACTTTCTGCTGGAGCTATACCAAGAATGGACAGTACACAGTAAAATCAGGTTACTGGGTAGCTCGGAAAATTCTCAGGAAGGATGAGGAAATAGCAAAATGTGGACCTAATATAACTGATTTACAAGCGTTTGCTTGGAAGGTTAATGCACCTCAAAAAATATGCCATCTTATGTGGCAGGTGATAACAGGACATGTGGCGGTCACGAAAAATCTGAACTATAGAAACTTACGATGTGATAATTATTGTCCGCGTTGTGGAGAGCCGGAAGAGACAGCAAACCATGCTATTTTTGAGTGCCCCCCTGCCCTGCAAGTATGGGCCCTCTCATCGACGCCCTCTGGTGTAAATACGTTTCCTCTTCCTAGCGTATATGCCAACATGGATTATCTTTTTTGGAGGAAGAATGAATTTACCACCCCTGAGTCACACAAGGACACGTATCCTTGGTTAATTTGGTATATCTGGAAGGCCAGGAATGATAAATTATTTAGGGGAATAGATCGTGATCCAATGGACTTGGTAAGATATGCAGAGAGCGAATGCTTGGCATGGTTTAAGGCCAATGAGACCATCAACCTGGAGCCACAAGGCCACATGATTGACGATTCACAGACCTTAAGTCTGGAGGATATTTGTTTGGTGGATGGTTCCTGGTCAGCGGAAGACGAATATAGTGGGTGCAGATGGGTATGGAAGGGCTGGAAGGGAAAGACGGAGCTCATGGGGACGCGAAATTGGAGTAAGCGAGAATCGGCGCTTCATTCGGAGCTAGAAGCCCTTAGATGGGCGATGGAGTGTATGTTGCAATATTCGTCATGCCAACGCTTCGGTACTGATTGCATGGATGTTATAGCTATGATAAAGGAACCAGAGGCATGGTTAAATTTTGCGACAGAATTAGAGGCTATTAAGACGCTGCTGATATGCTTCCCAGAATTCGAGATTCGTCATATCCCTAGGACTTACAATGTCACCGCAGATGCGCTAGCCAAGACTGCACGTTTATTTCATCGTAATCTTTATTTTGTTGGTTGTTCTATTCCGGTTTGGATTCCCAGACCACCTCAAGTTTGAGTAATAGAATAGCCTTTTGATGTCAAAAAAAAAAAAACTCTATTTAAAGGTAAACATTATGATATAGACTGGAATAAACCAAACTTAAGATCACAAGATGATCAAGAATATCTATATTCTTGATATTCTAATGTTTTAAAACATTAAACAAACAAACAAAAACAAACAAACTTAACGAATGAAGCTGTTATACGAGATTGTAGTCTAATCGGTCCAAATAAAGAAACTTGGAATAATTATTATTTGAGTTTCTTGAATTTTGGGAGTTTGATCATACACAAAAGATGTTTTGGCTTGTTTGGATTCGTGGAGTAAGCCTCCAAAATGTAGCAATAATGAAGATATGGTTGTTGAAGAAGTATGTCAAAAAATCCATTTAACTTAGATTTATTATCTTGTGTTTGCTGGTGAATGGAAAGATGCTAGATAACTTGGATGGTTTATTGTCTTTCCTGAATGGTTTAATGTGTCTCTTGATCTCCGAAATCTAGTTTGCGAGTGATTAAGCTCGTGAATGTCCAAATAAATTTTGTCATGAATCTAATTCGTCGTGTGCTTCTAATGAACAAAAAATCCAACACTCAAATATATCTTGCTTGATTCATTATGGTTTGGTTGTAATGCTTCAAAAAGTGATTGTGTGTATCGGGTCTGCTGACCTTCTGACAGATTGTATTTTCAATATTTTTTCTCATTGTGAATACTTTGGGAATGATGCTTTTTCGTGATGTTCTTCTAGAGTTAGTTGAGGGAGAATGTTTGACACTGGCTTCCATTGAGCTTAACTCAACTCACATATTTCTTGAGTAAACCTCAGCTTGATTTTCTCTTCTCCATCACTCTTGATTCCTTAATCCTTAGCTAGTGATTATGTAATGTTAATTATATCCTAGTCACTAGGCTCATATCCAAATATACAAAATGTTGGGGTCAAAATCGGTCATTACAAAATCAACGGCTAAAATCTTCGGAGAAATATGTCTTAGGAAAATATAAGCCGAATATGTCGAAGAATCTACACCTCATAAACCGAGCCTATTAAATAAAGATACAAGGACAAAGCTCCGTGTATTCAATACCGGAAAAGAAATGAAAGAGTTTCCATCCACATAAAAAGATCGGAGAAACATTCTTGCGGAAGGTACATGACAAGTTTTACCAAATAGACTGCCACAAGACAAAATTCGAAAAGTTTCTGCGGAAAAACATTATACGGAAATCTATAAGATAATTTTCCACAAGACAACTTAAGGGAGATCTATACGAAAAAACTTAAGTAAAACAAACCAAGTAGTTCTGAAAGTTCACGAATCAATCAAACGGAGATAATGAGAACAAAAGAACGGGGCAAACACTATCTCTTCTCCTTGTCGCCATGAGGCGACCACACCAATTCTTCTTCGTTGCCAGCAGGTGACCAGACCATCCTCTCTGTTCCTCGTCGTCAGCAGGTGACCAGACCGTCCTCTCCGTTCCTCGTTGCCAACATGCGACCAGACCATCCTCTCCGTTCCTAATCGCCAGCAGGCGACCAGATCATCCACTCCGAGCCTCGTCGGCAGCAAGCGACGACTCCCACTCCAAGCTTCGTCGCCAACATGCAACGACTCATAATCCGCCTCGTCTCCAACTGGCGACGACTCTCCCTCCTCCTTGTCGCCATTAGGCGACCAAGCCTCCTTCTCCTTTTCACGTTGGGGACATGAAGCTCGCTTCGTATCAATCGAATTGTCTCTTGTTTCGTCTCAATTGGGGTTTCCGTTGCAATTTTACGATAAAAATAACAAAGAATAGTCAAAAACGACCCGAGAATGTCTAAAACGCAGTCAAAGCCCAGTTATGATTTTATACGAGAATGAGCTCAAAATACAATGCGGCTTACTTGATTTTTAAATGGAAAAAGGATAAATGTCAAGTTCCCATGATAATCATGAAGATCGAAAGGATAAGGAAGATTTCTGCAAAGAGATATGCTCGAATCAAAGGTGGAAAAAGAAAGATGACCGACCTAGGAGGCATGTATAAGGAGAGCCAAAGCAAGGAGCGCATAAGGGATTTTTTAGACTCTTAGAACTCTTGCACTTAGGAACCTTACTTATTATTCTCGACATGCTTAGTTTCTATGTCTTGCACTCAATTACTAGACGAACTCGCAAAGGCAGTTTGATATCTTGTTCAATCCTTTGTAAATTGAACTATGTTGGGCTTAATTCTCGAAAGGGGTACTTATGTAGCTTTTTATAAGGTCTAGTCCGAAATCTATAAAACCTTTTTCATCTTTTCTTTCTATTGCTAAGCGAATTGCGGCTCACATAGGTTTTTTCGACATAGGTGGTTATGCTAGCGAACTTAGTTAGGTTTTACTGCATGTGTTATTCGATTTTCCTTGTAATCCCATTTCCAGACAAGCTTCCTATACATTTTTGTATATCAAAAGCTCATACGCTAATTCAAAATAAAGTTCTATTTTTTTTTATAAATTCGTTTTGTTGTCTTTTCATATTTTCCGCGTTTATTTGATTATTTGCCGTTGAACCGCGCAAAGAATCCGGATCCTCAAAAAATCTTTGGTTTCCTCCATTTACGAAAATAGACAGTGCAAATTTCGGTTCTCACACAATAATATTTTTTATTAGCGCTATTTTGAAATTTTATTTCTCTTGTGTGCTAATTTTGGAATGAAAAGTGTTTAATGTTATTTGAAATATTTATCTTGCCAATATGCTGATTACTATTACCATTGTAGTAGTCTTAAGATAATTAATCATAATTCAATCTTTAAGGATAGTTAGTATTTACTATTTAGTAAGGTGGACTCGATCCATTAGATATAAAAATTAGTGGAGCATGTGCACAAGACTTGTTACACTTAGAGATGTTTATGTAGGGTAAAATAACCCAGTTCACTCCAACCCACAATAACTCGACCGAGTTTATACCTAATCCGCGAAAATCTAGAAACATCAAAGTTGGAATCCAAACCCAGCATAGTATAGGTCTATCTATGGGTATCTATATTACTATTTTATGGGTTTTTTTTTTGATTTTGACAAGCAAATTCATATTTGCGGTTTGGGGGGGGGGGACTCGTATTTGTAGTTTTTGCGGTAAAACTTGTAAAACTCATTTGCTGTTTTGACGAGAAAAAATGTTTTTGCGGGAAAACTTGTATTTAGGATTTTGGCGAGAAATTTTATTTTTACGGTTTAGCGGGAAAACTCGTATTTGTGGTTTTGGCGGAAAAACTTGCAAAACTCATTTTTTTGCAGTTTTGGCGAAAAACTCGTTTTTACGGTTTTGCAAAGAAAACTCGTTTTTAGGGTTTTGGTGAAAAAAAATATTTTTGCAGGAAAAATCGTATTTACGGTTTTGGCGAAAAAACTTGGTTTTGTGGTTTTGACGGGAAAAATCGTATTTGCGGGTTTGGCGTGAAAACTTGTAAAACTCATTTTTTGCGGTTTGGCGAAAAAAATCGTATTTGCGGTTTTGGCGGGAAAACTTGTTTTACAGTTTTGGAAAGAAAACTTGTTTATGTGGTTTTGGTGCGAAAACTCGTTTTACAGTTTTGGCGGAAAATCTCGCTTTGCGGTTTTTGCAGAGAAAAAATGTTTTTGTTAGAAATTCGTATTTGCGTTTTTTGACGAAAAAACTTGTTTTTTTGTAGTTTTGACGGAAAATTCGTTTTTCCAGTTTTGGTGGAAAAATTCGTTTTGACGGTTTTGGTGTGAAGCTTGTTCTCGTGGTTTTGGGAGAGAACTCATTTTTGAAAATTTTATATAATTATTTAAAATGATGAAAAATATAATAATATTATTAAAAATTTATGGGTATCCATTACCCTTTTGTATTTATCCAACGTAAATATGGGTAAAAATTTATATCCGTATTTGATCCAAACCCTTTTATATTTATCCAAATAAATATGAGTATAAAAATTTATATCCATATTTGACCCAATGAATTTTAAGTAGGATAAAAACCCAGCCCATTACACTTTTAGACTCATTACCTTATAACCCCTTTTTTAGTTTTTGATTCTAATTTTTTGTGTTTATTATTTTACGCGAAAAAGAAAAAGAAATTCGAAATATATCTCTCTCTCTAGCTTTCGTTCTCTCTCAAACATCTCTTTCGAAGTATCCGTTAGAATCTAAGAGAGAAAATTCGCCACTAAGAAGACGAAGAAGCAGAGAGAGAGAGAGTGATTACAACCTGAAAAGCAGATGACGTTGCCAAAAACAATGACGTTTCGCGAGAAGATTCCGACGAGTCCCAAATCGCCTCTGCGAAGGAGACGGTCGAGCTGGACCAGCTCATGGCTCAACCACCCGAAGACGTCCTTCAAGCAAGTCGTCTCCACCGTGATGCAGTCTCAATCCCCAAGATCCATCTCAAAACCCCAAACCCCCGATTTCGATTTCTCCTCCTCCTCTAACATCGATCGAACCCTCTCCTTACCCGATTCTCTCCTCCTCAAAATCCTCCACAAGCTTCCCGAATCCCAGAACAACGACGTCTCCCTCGTCTGCAAACGCTGGCTGAATCTCCAGGGACGACGGATACGAACTCTCAAAGTTCTCGATTTGGACTTCCTCTTGTCAGGGAAGCTCCTCTCGAGGTTCCCCAAGCTCACCAACGTCGATTTAGCCAACGCCTGTATCTACCCGTCGCGAAACTCAGCTATTTTGCTTTGCCACAAATCGATTTCGTTTCATATATCATCAGATTCGTCGAATGGGAACTTCGTCGAGGAGAGTCTGTTCCACAGTGATATGGTTGATAGAGGGATTAGGGTATTAGGAAGAGGAAGCTCCTGTGACTTACTCAAACTCGTAGTGATTAACGCTACTGAACTTGGGTTACTAGGTTTAGCTGAAGAGTGTTCTGATCTGCAAGAGCTTGAATTGCACAAGTGCAATGATAATCTCTTGCGAGGTATTGCTGCTTGTGAGAATCTCAGAGCCTTGAGGCTGGTGGGAAGCGTAGATGGATTGTATACTTCATCTGTTTCTGATATAGGTTTAACGATTTTGGCACAAGGGTGTAAGAGACTAGTGAAGCTTGAGCTTTGTGGTTGTGAAGGTAGCTTTGATGGGATTAGAGCCATTGGGCAATGTTGTGAATTGCTTGAAGAACTTACCGTTTGTGACCATAGGATGGATGATGGTTGGATAGGTGCGCTTTCCTGCTTTGAGAGTTTGAAGACACTGAGAATATCGTCTTGTAGAAAGATGGATCCTTGTCCTGGACCGGAGAAGTTGCTGGGGTCTTGTCCGGCTCTGGAGAGTTTGCATCTCAAGAGGTGTTGTTTGAATGATAAAGAAGGGATGAGAGCGTTGTTTAAGGTGTGTGATGGAGCAACCAAGGTTCATATTCAGGATTGTTGGGGATTGGATGATGATTGTTTCAGCTTGGCTAAAGCTTTCAGGTACCATTTTACGTATGTTTTTTTTTCCCTTCTTTTATTGAGTTCATGGTTTCTTTCAAAACCAGAACACATAGTATTCTATTGTCTTCCCTGAGGTAAGAACATGCCTTTTAACTTAAATAGACCAGAAAAAACTAAAAATTTGGTATTGATGGTGCACATGATATGGTTAATATAAGAGGTAAGTTTCTATAAATATGGATAGTGAAGAGCATTGAATGCTTTTGCGTTGGTTTGTTGCCTGTGATACATAATTCTAACAACTTCCTCCCAAACCCTGAAAAGATTTCCGTTGCAATGAACGCTGGTGCTAGTTGTACTTTGCAATGTGAAAGATAGGCTTTTTGATCATATCTTTTTTGTATTTGTCTTGCAGGAGGGTAAGATTTTTGTCTTTGGAAGGATGCTCAGTCCTAACAACAGGCGGTTTAGAGTCAGTAATTCTGCACTGGGAAGAGCTGGAGAGCATGAGAGTAGTGTCATGTAAGAACATAAAAGACAGTGAGATTTCACCAGCACTATCGTCTTTGTTCTCCCTTCTCAAAGAACTGACGTGGAGACCAGACACAAGATCTCATCTCTCATCGAGACTCCAAGGTGCTGGAATTGGAAAGAGAGGCAGCAAATTCTTCAAGAAGAGATGATGGCATTGGATGTATCTTTTTCTGCTGTTGATGCAGACAAAACTTCTTAGTTTATCTTCTTGAAGCACTATATTACTAATAACATATTTGTAGTCCATGTTCAAGACGCTTATGTATTGCAATGTTTTGCTGTTATGTATAATAGTAATAACAATAAGAAAGCTCGTGTCCATTACAAGATAAAACAAATAGATTTACAAGACGTGTATTAGGGGTTATTAGTTGCGATTCGTAGAGAAAACAAGCCTGAGAAAGTCAAAACATTCAAAACAGAAGAACCTTTTTTGCCTTTGTCTTCTTGTCGTATCATGAAGAGATCGCATGGTTTCGGCACTTCTATAAGCTCTCATCACCGTGTCTTGTTCCATTTTTCTTCTCTAAACATCAAATCTGCCATGTCATCTTCACCGTAGAAAACATCTCTCTTTCCGGCGTCAAGTAAAGCCTTCCGTCGACATGGCGACGATGCAGAAGAAAGTCGTGATGCAGCCGTTGACGAAGGTAAGACACTGTCAGCGTCCCTTCCGATCATCTTTTTGGCTATTGATGATGTGAGAATCAGCGCTGAGACTTTGCGTACCTACTTTCGTAGTTATCGTTACTTATAATAAAAATATTTTGGTGTCTCATTTATATTAGTGAGTTGGGAATTTCTAGGAAATAATGTAAAACGTTTAACGATTCCTTTAACATTTGTTTATGTTTTTCCAAAACAAAGATAACAAGCTAGGTAAGTAGAAAATTTCAAATCAGATATATCTTTTTGGCTACAAATACTAATAAACTATTTCTTAAAAAGAAACTAGATTTTGATACGCGCTTTCAAAGCGCGGAATTATTTTCGACACAAACTAAATTATATGAAATAAATATACATTTTTGATTATGTATCTACATTTAAATGTTACAAATGAAGAGTTATATCCAGTGTTTCAGGTCACGATCCGGACCCGTGGTTAAACTGACTAACTGATGATTTTATATGGAGTCCGGTTATTTTTTTCTTTAAACTCGTTATTTAATTTTTTTATAAAATCCGTAAAATATGCTAAAAATTGGACCCGACTACTGGTTGAACCTATGGGTGACCACTATGTAATACAATTTGACTTAAATTTTCATATTTAAAGTATTCTAATTTATGAATGTTTAAATGAATGGTGGATATATATTATGAATGTTATGCTCTTATTTTACAAAAGTTAGTCAAACTAATTTATTATTTTATTGTAAGCGTAATGGATCAATATTCGAGAGGATACATACTAAATTAGAAATAGATACATGGATTTGAGATGAATTTTGACTCGCATTGTAAGCGTAATGGATCAATATTCGAGAAGATACATATTAAATTAGAAATAAATATATGAATGTGAGATGGATTTTGACCCGCACTTTTTGATCAAATATTAATGCTTATTATTAGATTTTCACCCGTATTTTAATGTTTCTTATTAGATTTTGATAAAATATTAATGTTTATTGTTAGATTTTGATCCGTACTTTTTAAATCGAGATGAATTTTTATTTACTCAAAATTAGAAATCTTATACATGTGTATCCTTTTATTAAAACATTTGTTTTGAAGTATATATAATAAAAATAAAATTTACATTAATAAAATTTTATGAAAATAAGATAATCAATTTATATAACATGCTTCATATGTTATAATACAAATTTTTAATTTTAAATATTCGTAAAATTTTATTTTATTATTATATTTTCTGTTAACATTATTATACAAATTAACTATCTACTATATTAAAACAAAATCCTATTTTTATCTACTTACAAATAGTCTAGGTATGACCATTATTTAGATTTTCTATTATTTCTAGCCTAAAATAATATATATACTAGCCTAAAATTAATTCAATTCATATTACGAACTAAATATTATTAAATATATATAACTTAAATATTATTAAATATATATACTAGCCTAAAATTAAGGAACTAAATAAGTAATCTATTTTGTTTAAAAATAATCAATTCAATTTATATTACAATAAATTTAAATAACTAATTAATTATATTTTATTTACTAATATAAAATAATTATATATGCCTACAATTGGGTATATAAGCATCAGTTTTTTTAGTTTGGATTCGATTCAGACTTGGGATTACATATTTTATACCAAAGTTTACTTCAAATAAATAAAAAATTGTTATATAAATTTTTCATCGAAAAATTATCCGCGATTTATCGCGGGTTAGAATCTAGTTGTTATTATACTCGTCTCATACATGAGAAATATATTAATTATTTTTATTTTTTTTTAATTTAAATATGTATATTAACTGATGAAATAATTTATTAGTTCATATATCGTATTTTAATATTTTTTTATAAGTTGAAGTATGTTGTAAAATTCATAAATATAATTTATTTTGTTTTTATAACTTATAAATAGTTAATTAATGAGTTAAGTTACTTTATATTTATTACTTGGTGTATTAATTTAATTATGAATATAAATTATATATATAAATATTATAGATTTTTTATTATATAAAAGAATAATGAATAATATTTCGTTTTTAAATATATTTAATATTAATAATGAATTTATTATTTAAAACAAATGTATATTTACATTTTAAATAAATATATTAAAAGATATTATTAAAATCTAATCTTACGAAAAGATACTGAAAAATATCTTTTTTACATATCTTATTTTGAAAGTATTAAGATAATTTGTTAGATATAATATATTTTTAATAATAATTAAGTTAGTTGTAGGAGAATAAATAAAAAATAAAAAAAATGTAATGGTTCAATCTAGACTATTTATAATAAGTAGATAAAAAATAAGATTCTGTTTTAATATATTAAATCTTAATTTTGCGATAAGGATCATGATTACATGAATTTTAAGCAAGCCAATAGGTAATAAAATAGGCTTTTGGTTTTGATGTCAAACAAAAAAAAACAAACCAAGTCGGTTAACATATCATCCATTCCTCATTAAACCACATGTCCATTACAAAACACAACAAACATGACCTTGAATCTGGTTGGAACATTGAGTCTACAATGGTCGCATCTCGAGCTCAGAACCATGGTGTGAAACCGGGACAGAGTCATCAGAGGCACTCATCTCTTGAACCGGTGGCGGGTTAACCACGGTCATTGGCATTACAAAGTTGTCCGAAAGACGGTTCTTCATCTCACGGTGCTCTTGACAAACCGCACAGAAATGGAGACAACAATGCACCATACACGGGTCACATGGAGAGTTCTGTTTAATCAAACAAAACACATTTTCAAAATGAATCATTTAGATGTGAATGATGAATACTTTCGACTTTACCTGGAGATGGTATTTCCTCTGTAGTGTTTGCCTAACGTTTCCGGTGTAAATCCCACACATCCACCAAACAAACAACAATCCTTCCCACATAAGAAACGTTGTATGTGGATCTATACCAGGAGCACAAGCAGCTATGGATGCCACAGTTAGTCCTCCTTCTACTACAATGGAATGGCAGATACAAGCTTTGGTCCACGAGGTCTCTTCATCACTCAGAGTTTCATAGACACGTCCGAATAGAACACTTGGGCAGAAGAGTCCCTGCCAAACTGTGTATAAATAGTTTAAGAAATGGAAGTAAGCTATTATAATCTCCAAGAAACGAAACTAAGCTCTTAATTATAGTGACATGAATCACTTGATGATGTCTTTATACAAATAATAAAAAAGTAAATGAGAACTTACAGCTACTCATGTCCTCAGTGCACCCGAATATTCCAGTAGTCCATGGCTCATCTGCAGGAGCTTCAAAATTCTCAGGTAGAGCTTGGCCACACTCGTTACATTTGTGAACAGCTAGCTGCGGAACATGTATTTGCAGATAAATAATCACAGATCCAAGCACAAGAACACTAATCGAGCATGTAACACTAGGAAGCTCTAAAAATTAAATAGTTAAATCAAATTGATGAACACGAAACAAGGATCTACAGCGAAAATTAAAGAAACATTCTCGAACATAACAATTGAATCCAAGAAATAACGGTAATCAGGTGACAGTCCACAGAAAACTTAAGAAAATCAGATCACTAGAGAGAGAGAGACATACATGGGGAACCTGAATCGGTTGATTGAGTTCGCCGGGATTAACCTCATCGACAGGAGCTTGCTCCTTCGTCAACTTCACGTATTTCGACGGTGCTCCTCCCTCCGACATCTGAATCCACGATGAGAAATCAAATCAACAAAAATCGAATAGGAAGACAAAAAAGATACGAACCATATGTTCTTCGTCTTGCTCCGATGGTCGGATCTCTGTGTCTTTGACTCTTTGTTTTTTTTTTTTATCGCATTGAATAGAAACTTTGGGTTGTTTCTGAGCTTTTAACCAAACCGTTACCAAACGAGTTAAAGACTAATTGGTCTTCTTTCTTGTTGACTTACCCAACTCATTAAGCTACCTCTGAAACGTGATGAGACATCTGAACAAACGGTGCCGTTTGGCCTCTTCCAATAGATGAGACACTCCGTTAAACTTTAGACAAAAGCATCCTCTAGCTACAGCTGCCTGCCAATCGAGTGCTCACGAAGTCACGATTGACGCCATCTCCGATACATTTTACTATTTTTATCTTTAAAATAAAAAATTCTATAATAGAGTTTAAATATACTTTAATCTGTTTTGAAAAAATAAAAATCTTTAAAAATAAATTAAAAATAGAAGCATGTTATTTTTTCTTTTATAAAAAAAGATAGCAATTTTTTTCCGCATTAAAAGATTCTTTTATTACTCGTACTTGAAGTGGCCTGGAAAGCTAGACCGGATATAACAACCAGCATATCACAGATATCTATGAAAAGAACGTGTGGTCTTGGCCAGAGCGCCTGCAATTCTATTGTGAGCCCTTGGAATGTGACTTATCTCGAAGCTTGGAAAGCATATCATTAACGTTTTTATAGCCTCCAATTCTGTTGCAAAACTTAGCCATGCCTCTGGTTCCGTTATCATAGCTATAACGTCCTTACAATCTGTGCCAAATCACTGACATGACGAAAATTGCAACAAACTCTCCATTGCCCATCTAAGAGCTTCTAGTTCAGAGTGAAGTGTCGTCTCTCGCTTTCTTAGGTTTTGCGCCTCCATGAGCTCAATTTTCCCGCTACAGTTCTTCCACGTCCACCCGCAACCACTATACTCATTAGCGGTCCAAGAACCATCCACCATACAAATGTTCTCCAGACTTAAAATCTGTGATTCCTCGTCATTGTGGTCTTGTGAGTTTGAATTTGCCATTTCATTAGCACTAAACCATGCCATATATTCACTCTCTTCATATCTTACTAACTCCATGGGATCTCGATCAATCCCCCTAAATAGTTTGTTGTTTCGGGCCTTCCAGATATACCAGATTATCCAAGGATAAGGGTCTCTGAGTGAATCAGGTGCAATAATTTCATCCTTCCTCCAAAAAGATAGTCCATATTAGCATAAATACTAGGTAGTGAAAACGTGTTTTGACCCGAGGGCGTCGATGATAAACCCATACTTACAAGGCATGAGGGTACTCAAAGATGGCATGTGTTACTGTTTCTTCGGGCTCCACACATCTCGGACAGTAGTTATCATATCTCATAATTCTATAATTCAATTTTTTTGTGACCGTCACATGTCTTGTTATCAACTGCCACATGAAGTGACACATCTTCTGAGGTGCTTTTACATTCCAAACAAAGGTTTGGAGATCGGTTATGCTAGGTTCGCATTTCACTCCCTCCATATCTTTCCTTAAGAATTTTTGGGCAACCCAGTAACCTGATTTGACTGTATACTGGCCATTCTTGGTATAGCTCCAACAGAAAGTGTCTCTGTGATTTTTCGTACTTGTAGCTAGGCTCCTTATGAGAGGAATGTCGGCCAAATTAACATAATTTGTCAGCAGTTCAATATCCCATTCCTTCGACTCTTGGTTTATTAGATCTCTAACTCTCATATTCAGATGTAATACTGGAGCAGATGAATGTGTCGGTCTAGCTGGTATTTTCGGGAGCCAGGGATCCTCGCACACTTTAACCTCATGTCCTGACTGGATCTTTTTCCTGATACCCAATAGCAATAGATCACGTGCCACCGAGATACTAGTCCACACAGATGAGGGACTGTTAACCAAAATTGAATACAAAGGCGAACTCATTTGGTAATATCCCCCTCTTAGCACCCTAGCCACCGGGAATCCGGGTATTGTACTAATATCCATAATTGTTTTGCCAGAAGAGCCAACTTAAACTCATGAATCAATCGGAAACCCAAGCCTCATTCGTCCCTTGGTTTGCATAGTTTTTTCCATTTCGACCAGTGAATACCTCTCTTTGGTGGTTTGAACTCTACCAGAATTGTGCAATGGCACTTGCGAGCTTTTCACACGTCTCTAATGGAAATAGGAAGGTAGACATCACATATGTCGGCAACGCTAATAGAATAAATTTAATTAGAAACTCTTTTCCTCCTTTTGATAGCCATTTACCCGTCCAACCATTCACTCTATGCCTCAATTTGTTCTTAAGAAAAGAAAAGAGATTACATTTGGAGCCACTGATATCTTCTGGTTTTCCCAAATATGACCTCATCCCACCTTCGTTTTGGATTCCTAGCTTTTCTTTGATCTACTATCGAGAATGAGCATCGATCTTCTTACCAAAGAGCAAGGAAGATTTTTCAAAGTTAATGTATTGTCTTGACGCATTCCCATATATCCGTCCACTTTCATTACTTCCTCACATTCACGGAGCTCCGCCTTACAGAAGAAAAGACTATCATCAGCGAAGAGAAGGTGAGATACCGAAGGACATGCGCGTGTAACCCGCATGCCTGTTATCTTCCCTTGGTTCTCAGCATGATTAAGAAGGCTAACGAGCGCTTCCATGCATAGAATAAAGATGAAAGGAGACAAAGGATCTCCCTAACGTAGTCCTCTTTCCGGGACAATGTTTCCCCTTGGCTAACCATTCATGAGTACTTTATACTTAACCGAAGTTACGCATCGCATGATCCAATCTATCCAAATTTCTGAAAACCCCATTTTTTGCATCATTGCTTGAAAGAAGGCCCACTCCATTCTGTCATACGCTTTACTCATATCCGTCTTGATAGCCATCCTCTTATTCCGTCCGTTTGGTTTTGTTCTCAACGCATGAAACATTTCTTGTGCAATCATAACATTATCAGAGATTTGTCTTCCCGCCACGAACGCTGATTGAGTTTCTGAGATTAGTCCTGGTAATACTTTTTTTAATCTCTGGCATATGACCTTGGAGATTATCTTATAGCTAACATTGCACAGACTAATGAGCCGGAATTTGGACATTTCATTTGGTTTAGTAACCTTAGGGATGAGACATATATTTGTATCGTTTAAGCCATTGGCCATTGTTCCCTCAAAAAGGAACTGGTTAACCATAAGAGTCAAATCCTCCTTTACAATATCCCAAAAATTTTGGTAGAAAAGTGTTGTCATTCCGGCTGTCCCTGGGGATTTCTCTGGATGCATCGCGAACATAGCTAATTTAACATCCCATTCCGAAACCGGACCCGTGAGTTCCTCATTATCTACCCCGGTAATCTTTGTGTAAACCTCTGATAGAGCCTCATTGATATTCTTCGGATTGGATGACGTGAATAACTCTCTAAAGTAACTAGTAGCTATGGCTACTAGACCATCTTCATCCTCTACTACATTTCCATTAGAATCGATAAGCTGAGTGATTTTGTTTTTTGCCCTCCGTTGCTTTGTTAGTGAGTGGAAAAATTTTGTGTTAAGGTCGCCTTCTCTAAGCCAAAAAAATATACTCTTCTGTTTCTAGAATATCTCTTCCACCTTAAGAGCATCAGATAGTTCCTTCAATGCCTCAGCTATTTCCTCAGTTGTGGCATCATCATTCATGTATAGCCCCTTCACCTTTTCCTTAAGATCCTCCACCTGTTTTCCTGAATTTAGGTCGTATTGTCTCCTCCATTGTCCTAAGGCTTTACGATAAATCGAAATGTGCTCCATAATGTTTGCATCAGGGGGAAGTTCTTTAGATTTCCATTCCTCCAGGATAACTTGCCGTAACTCCTCATTATCAATTCACCTTTTGTCGAATTTAAACAACTTTGATTTTCTCACAGGTTTAGATAGGATATTAGCAAGAACTGGACGATGAACCGATCCCCAGAGCCGCATATAATTTACCCCAGTATGTAGGAATTTTTCATGCCATTCCTCATTACCAACAGCTTTGTCCAATGGACATCTGTCTGTGGTTCGCCCTGCCTTTTTTCCAACCCAGGATAACATATTTTCAGAGCATGGAAACTCCAGAATTCCACAATCATTAAGCATTTGTTTGAAAGGTAAAAATGAGCTGTCTGAACAAGGTCTTCCTCCAACGTTTTTAGTATGTCCTGTTATTTCACTGAAATCGCCTATCATAAACCATGGTCCAACTCTTGTAGTTGAGAAATGCGTAAGACGTTCCACACTTGGTCTCTTTGTTCTAACATAAGGTCACCATACACAAATGTCATATAGACTTTTATTCCATCAATGATTGACTCTACATCAATCATTCTGCTATCTAAAAATAAAACATTAATTTGAAATTCTTCCAAAGAAAATAAAGCTAAACCACCGGTAAGGCCAAATGGCTCAACGGTAAACAAATGATCAAATCCTAAATCGGTCTGAATGTTTTGCAACATTGACCTATTATTCTTCGTCTCAGAAAGGAACACAAGTCATGGGCGATGCTTCTGACACATCTCCTTAATGCGTCGAACTATGAGGTTGTTCCCAATCCCTCGACAATTGCAACTGATCATCTTCATGGCTCTGTGTTCGATGAATTTTTAGGCCTCATCGCATCCTCCTTTGTTGCATGCTTATCTCTCATCTTCTTCTCACTATGTCGTCCATATTTACTTGCTCCACTAGACATATTTGGTCCCTGAGATTTAGATCATTTGCTTGGAGATCCCCGACGAAGGAACTCAAGTTTCTTGCTTGGGAAGCCCATGGGAGCAACCTTCTTGGCGCCTAGTTTCCACGTTCTTGTTGCCTTCTTCCCTGATTTTGTTTTCCTCTCCACAACATATAAGGGTTCTGGCCATTTAGATTCAGATTCCAAGAGCTCTTCTCCTAGTAAGTCATCCTCATTGGGTTTGAATCCCAACATTCCATCATCTTGCTCTGTCATTTCCACGTCATCCAATGGCCCAATAATCTGATCATTCCTACTCCCAACCGCATGTGTAGGTGAGAAGGATAGTGCTCGAGCAGCTCCCTTGCTGCGGATAGTAACATTACCATCCATAGAATTGTCTTCTGCTGATGGGGTCCCAATCTTACTCGCTATCATCCTCCTTTGCTGAAAATCCCCACTCCTCTGTTGCCTATCAGCCGGAGATCCAAGTATAGTTGATATGGGTTCATAAGGAACAATATATAGTGAGGCATCACAAGTATCCTCATGGGAGACAACATAGTCCCCCTTCCACTCATCATCATATATAACATGCCGCTTCTTTCCCTCCTCATTAACCATATTATCCGCAGGTTTAGCCTTCCATCTTTGATATGGTTTGCGATGGTATGGTGCATACTGACTTCCTCCATATAGAATGTTTCTATAATAGTCATTTAGATTCCTGGAGACTCTGTCATCCCAACGGTGATCATCCCTATCCCTGGAGCGATAACGGCTGTGGTTAATCTCATATCGTCGCTCTCCTATTACATGTATGTATGAACTCTCCTCTTTATAATCCAGGCCTTTCCTTTGCCTCAAGGAAAGCATAGGCACCTGAAAATCCTGGGGGTTAGCATACTCTTCATGTGCCTGAGACTGCAGAATATGACTCTCAGATGGAGCCTGAAATCTAGAGAAAAGATCAGGACACTCTTTCGGAGGCTGTAGCCGAGTTTGGATGCTTGTCGACGGACAATATCCTTTCTCATGGGACAGTAATCCACAAATAATACAATGTTTAAACAGCATATCATATTAATCTCGATGGTAACCTCATCCCCTTCTGCTGATTGAACTTTCCTTGAGAATTTTAGTGGCCGACGTGAGTCTACCTCTATGAGCATACGACCCTTTGAGAGCTCCAGAGTATCAACATGTCCAATTCTCCCACCAATGGTTCTCAAGTTTTTGTCTGTTAATAAGTGTAGAGGAAAACCAACCAGTTGAACCCAAAATGGGATTACCCATGGGTAGTCATCGTGTACTATTTTTTCCCATCGGACCAACACGAACATACAGAAGTTGAAATGAAACAAACTCTATCGAAGAACAAAGTTTAGGTCATCCTCAGAGCTGAAGTTAAAAAGAAACTTTTCATTTCCGAAGTCATTTGCTGTGATCTTATCTTGTAAGCCCCACTGAGATGGCATTGTTTGAAGAAGTTTCTCCACTTTTTTTTTGGGCTTAGGATTTTCCCAATAAGACTTAAACGGAATTCTCTTATGACAAAAGCATTATCCCGATCTGTTAATTTTATTGGTTCATCTTCGTCGTCGTAGAGCAGTCCTTTTCCTTTGATATCTGCTGAATGAGCAGACAACAATCTATGTGACGGCCCCATAGGAGAGCACCACAGGTTAACCAGAGATAATTAATGTCAAAGTTGTATTATGGGAAATCCAATACACCAAGGAATGTATTAAAAAGAGCACTAATCAGCCGATGTATAATTCATAACGTGTGCATTTATGTATTCCAAGATTTCGAAGCAAGATACTCGTTAAAATGGCTGGAGGTGACACCCTGCAACGCAAGAGACAATGGTCTTATGCGCCAAGAAGTGATTCCGAGACAGCCCACCACAAAGACGACTTAGGATCCTGACAGGACAAAACACAAACACATATCTCTTTAGGATGGTAATCGTCGAGGCATCAAGTCCATATGCAAGGATGATAAGCTCATAGTGGTTATGCTTTTTGAATTTGAAGGAAGAGGGCTGACGTGAGGGCGTAGAACACTAACACCAGAGAATAGCCAATGCAGTGAACAGAGACCTAGATCCGGTAGAGATGAGTAGTCGTACACACAGAATAATGATCTTGTGCTTCGATGAGAACTACCAGCCCCAAAAGCTCAAGATGAAGAATCCTCGAGACGTAAAGCGATGTGATTATCTACGATGCCGGAAGCTGGTGATCGTCTACGATAACGATGTCCGGATCATCTACGATAACGATGTTGATACTCGACCATTCTGATGGTGATCTCAAGAGAGAACCCATAGATCGTCTATGATGTTGGATGGAGAGCTGCAGGTGAAGGTACCAGAGACAAAGATCTCGTGGTTACCGTGATCAAAGAAGAACACAGATCAGATGGATCCCGTGATCAGAAGCCTCCTTCAAAAATTCGCCGTTGAATCGCTGTTCTCCAGAGCTAGGGCTTCGGCAGAGCCTTCGTTACCTCTTTTCTATGTGAATGTAGATAGCAATCTTTACTAAAGTGAAAAAATAGAGGTGGGAGTAAAATATTTTTACCTCTAACTACTACTATTATAGAGGTAAAAATAACAATAAGTTGAAGTTGTTCTAAACACCTAGTTATCCATAATTTAAAATTTTAAATCTTCATTAGTAAACTCTTAAACCAATTTTTAAAGAAAAGTACCACATATTAGCTAATATTATTTTTATCACAATTATGAAAAAAATCAAAATGACAAAGATAAAATTTATCAAAGACATAAAACATTTATATCCTTAAGGTTGACAAATCTAGATTTAAGGTTTAGATTTGAGAGGATTTGGAGGGTTGGGATTCAGAATTTATTTAAAATAATAATAATGAAGATATGGATATAGTTTAAAAAGAATTTTAAGATATCAAAAAAAATTTCAAAAAAAATTAGAAAAATAAATTAAAAATGACAGAAATTGGAAAATTTTGAAAAAGTTTTGGATTTCAAATTGGATATATATATATATATATATATATATATAAAGTAAGAATATAAGAGTCTTTTACCTCTTTCATGAAACTTATTTTGGTTATTTTTCTCCTAGAATGTTTTTTTGGTCAAAAAACCTATTTTAAGGTCCATTGGGAGATTTACCCATCTTAACATTTACATAACATATACTAAGAAAACTCTAAAAATAATTCTAAATATAGGTTAGAGAACCAATACTTACACTTCCATTTCTTGAATCTAAACCATTGATCTCCTTTTATAAGAGTTTCATTGTGTTTGTTTTCTGAAACACAAGATAAATTTCACTAAAATCCAGTTTTTACGGTTTCAGTTAAAATAGAGAATCAACCATCCTCTTTAATAAGAAAGATAAACAACAATAGGAAAGAAAGCTAAGTAAGATAGTTCTTCATGAGAAGATTACAAGGAAGCGCCACAAAGTTAACTGTGTCGATAAGATATTCACAAAAAACTCGGACAACTGAAAGATAGCCATGTGACGTTGAGAACCAGCCCTGACCTACGAGTAAAATCGAAGTAGTCTCGATTGCATCTTCGGGATCCATACAGACCACTATATAAGATGACAAATCGGTGAATAAACTGAAACTATAACTAGATATTGAAACCAAGAAACATCTCCTTTTATAGAAAAGGAGAAATGGTGATAAAGATACTTCACGCTAGAGAAGGGTGGTGAAATCAAAACCAGACCCGATGAACCCACCGATAAATTCATCTCACATTAGAGATATGGTAATACGCATCATGAAGAGATCCTAGTGAATCCATGAGGAATCTCCGAAAAACTAGCCCAAATATCCAATAACATTAAGAATTGGATCAAAATTTTGTCTATAAATTTTGTCTTGGCGGGCTGTAACTTTGGCTGACAGGCTTGATACCATAAATGGGCTAGGCACAAGCATAAGAGATGATCAGCTCACTAGCTGATGTCATCAGATGATGAGATGCATCAAATTGTTCCCTTAGTCACCGGGAAAACTACACCGAGAAAATGTGCAGCCATTAAGGAGATGGATCCGCAAAGTGGAATAGAAATTCACTTTAAGAGTATGAGAGATTAAAGAGCTACCGAAGAATTTCAGGTCTAAACTCATAAAGCATTTAGATCTGGCACGGTTAGTTGAAGGGGAGCAACAAATGGTGTAAGGTAGGGCACTAGTGTTCCCGAAGACAGAAAGAGAGACTACGTCGGTTGAACACTATGCTTTAAAGGCGGTTGAATGGACTGAACGGAGTCAACATCATGAATTGACCAATGAAAACTAGAGGGAGGTTCATTGAGACTTGATCCGGAGAAACAAATCACAAGGGCGGGCAAGAGAACTCTCTTTTTAATAACCCTCAGTAAGAATAACGACGCGGACGATGCTAAAGAGTGGTTGAGTGGAAGAAGGTTGATGAATTGCCACATGAATCTTCGACGGATGGCTGAGTAAGGAAATTCGAGCTAAAAAGATTTTGATAAGCGTCCTAAGTTCTAATGGGTAAAATAAAAATGGACAAACCAATTGGAATGAGTTTTACACAAGGAAATACTTCAGGAAATCAAATGGCCAGAAGAGTATTAAAGGTTTTTCAAGAAGCAAAGAAAAGCCAAAAATAGAAATTAAATTGTTTGAGAATGAGAAGTCAAACTCCAAAGGAAAAAAGACTTAGACAAGTAGTTGTTTCCAGATTACACATTAAATTAGTCAGACTATTAGTTGTATTGGTTAAGAAACTGGTTCTTTGATAGTTTGGAAATGATTGCTAAACGCTAGAATGGAAAGACCGCAAGTGATGTTGAGAGAATAACCGAATAATATGGTATGGAAGGCAAAGTCATGTTAATAATCTTGAGATATGCTTCCATTTGAAGTTGAGATTTGTAAGAAATAATGGTATGATAATGTTCTTTGCAAAATTTAGTGGGTCTGAATGCTCGTGGTTCGGCTAGATCGTTTTAGAAATTTCGGAAAATTTAATTTTAGTTTTTAGGAATAACCTTAGAACTATTTTAGAAGTATTTAGGTATGGGAAATCAAGTTTTTGGCCAAGTAAAAATATTCAGTCTATCCATATTAGACAACGACAGGTTCGGAATTAAATGTGGCTCGGTCGGGTGTGTTGACGGCATGTCGGGTGTGTCTGGAAGCTGCTGGAGGATGCAGCTGTTTTCTCTCCTCCTTCAAGTAGCAGGACACGTGTCTCCCCTTGACTGGACCACCTCCAAGCTGGTCATGTTGCAATTCTATTGGATGGTTTATTGGCTTCTGGTCCTTATTAGACAGATTTGCGGTTGGACACTAACGGGTCTCCCATTGGCCATTTTAGGCCGAAAGGACACCTCCTGCTTGCTACCCACAACCTAAGACCTACCCTTAGTCATTACCCTCACTTAAGAAATACCCTCACACCCCTTATTTTAATCCTCACACCTAAATCCCGACCATAGGCACCCGAAAAACTCAAGAGCATCCGAACCTTAAGGTAAACCTTCTAGTCTTTAGCTTTTATTTTAGATTTAGTTTTAATTATTTATTTAGATTTAGGTTTATATCCTGGTTTCGACTAATGGAACATCGGGAATTTTGTTCTAGAATTATTTTGACAGAAGTCCCGAGTCGTGCCGACCGCGAGATATAGGTGATGGAGTCTGATAATGATATCATGCTAAGGCTAAACCAACCAAACACCCAGGTGAGTCTCGGTTAGGGGTTATGATTTTTGTGTGTACGATTAGCGCCTGCGAAACATGAGTATTGGTTGATAAATTGCTAGGTTGTGAGTTTAGATATATATCGAATGATAACAATTGATGTTTGTGAAAGATATTCGGTTTTATTGTTCGGGCCTTGGCTCAGGGGTATAACATGTTTGTGATAAATTGATGTTGTGTTTCATATACTTGTGTGATTGTGTTATATCGTTTGGGCCTCGACTAGGAGGGTATAACATGTTTGAGCATGTCACAACGGGGAAACCTGTAAAGCCATAGACTTTCAATTAGGAGTAATCCATGAGGGTCCGACACTTGGGTGGAATTTCGTGAGAGTCATTAGTCTCCACTCGAGGCCCATGCCTTTTTCGGTGCTTTACCAAAATTAGTTTCAGGCAGGACGCGAAGACACGTGTGATAGGGCTAGCTACCCCGACCGTGTGGCTGCAGACGATACTGAAAGTGTGTGATCGGGGCCACCCGCTACAATCCAATTATTGTATATAAATTGACCTTTTGTCGAATAAAGTAATCGGGAGAAAAAATTTGAAAAATGAGAAAATTCTAGCGTAGACTTAATAAAATTAGCCAAAGCATGATTCCTTTTTTTTTCTATCTGAGATCCTTTTTGTCAAAACAACCCATCGGATGGTTCTTTTTAACTTTAACAAAAAAGGCCCGACTGGGGACTGACTAGGCAAGCCTATTAAAATAAAAAAAAAGATCTTTTATTTGTGTGTTGGACGAAACAAAATCAAAAAGGATTCTCTACTTCTATTTTTATGATTTTATTTATATCTCTTTCGATTTCGAGCCTTTTCTTTATTGAATCTTTAGCTACATTTTTATGTAAATAGAATTACTGAGAAAGTTCTATAAAAAGTTATATAATAGTAATATATATATATATTAATTATATATAAATATATGATAAAAATTATTTATATAATAAAAAAGAAATTATTATATATATATACATTTAATTTAATATATATATAATAAAATATAAAAAATGAAAAAATTATATATATAATTAAAGTATTATAAAGAATAATCTATAGAAAAAACCTTTTTAAGAATAAAGTGAAGAAGGTATTTTTTCAAGCTGTTTTTTTTTTTGTCTATTTTGTCTAATGGAACCTTATAAGTATCCCTTTTTGATTAGGAGAGATGGCTGAGTGGACTAAAGCGTTGGATTGCTAATCCATTGTACGAGTTAATCGTACCGAGGGTTCAAATCCCTCTCTTTCTCTTCTGGTTTTTGATGATGTGAAATAGATAAAATCCTAAAAAAATTTGAACATTTCCACTAATTAAATAAAGTAATAAAAAATGTTTATTTTTTATTTTTCACATCCCGGATTACGTTATGGATCATTAGATAGGAATCCAAATATGAAGAGAGAAACAAATAATATAACTACAGTGTATACAAAAAGTTTGAGAGTAAGCATTACATAATCTCCAAGATGTTACTTTTTTTTTGAAAAAGAGAATAGATTCTCTATTTTTATACTAAATATCTAGAATTTTTTTGTGAGGAAATTCAAATCTAATTAAGTTCTTTCATTTATAGAAAAGAGGATAAAACTGAGGAAATCAAATGATCCATATTTTGTATGGCTACCAAAAAAATTCAATGTTTGAATTAGGTGAGAAAATAGAATTTTTTTCTTCGTCTTAAAAAAATAGGAGTTAACTGTGATACGTTCACTAAAAAAAAATTCTTTTGTAGCAAAGCATTTATTAAGGAAAATAGAGAAGCTTAATACAAAGGCGGAAAAAGAAATCATAATAATTTGGTCCCAGGAATCTACTATTATAGCCACAATGATTGGACATACTATCGCTATACATAATGGAAGGGAACACTTACCCGTTTATATCATCGACATTATGGTAGGACATAAATTGGGAGAATTTTTTACCTACTATAAATTTTTGTGTGTTGTGTTATTCATAAGTACAAAGGGGTTCCCTTTATATAGAGATTACAATAGAACGTCATAAAGATAAATGGAAATAGTACAAATACTATTGCAACTAGGAAAATAAAAATATCCTAAAAACCAATATGGAAAATGTTTATAGCCACCTAAACCCTAAACCTATTTGATCTAGGTTTAGTAAACCTCTATGCAATAGGTTTATGGTCGGTCCGGTTATGGGCTATCCACAATATGGTTCATAACAGAAATCATATACTTCCGTATATGCTTTAGGGCAATATATATCTATGTCTGCCCACAAAGCACAGAGAGTTATTGATCTGATTTGTGGACGTTCCTATGAAGAAGCACTTATGATATTAGAACTTATGCCGTATCGAGGATGTTATCCCATTTTTAAATTAGTTTATTTTGCAGCAGCAAATGCTAGTCACAATAAGGGTTTCAAAGAAACCAATTTAGTCATTAGTAAAGCTGAAGTGAATCAAGGAAATACTGTGAAAAATAAAAAAACCCGGGCACGAGGACGGAGTTAACCAATAAAAAGATCCACTTGTCATACAACTATCATATTGGAAGATATATCCTTATATCAACAAAATGAAGAATATTTCATGTATTTTTAAAAACTTGGATGCAGCAATGAAAACATAAATCTAACATGCTACGATACATATAGTAGTGGAGGCCTATGGGAAAAAAATAAATCCACTTGGTTTCAGACTTGGTACAACCCAAAGTCATCATTCTATTTGGTTTGCACAACCAAAAAAGTATTCTGAAGGTTTGGAAGAAGGTAAAAAATACGAGACTGTATTAAAAATTATGTCCAAAAAATATAAGAAATCCTCTGGTATGGAGGGAATTGCACGCATCAAAATTCAAAAAAAGAATCGATCTCATTCAGATTATCATCTATATGGGATTTCCGAAATTATTAATTGAAGATAAACCCCGAAGAGTCGAAGAATTACATATGAATGTTAAAAAAGAACTTAATTGTGTCAATAGAAAACTCAACATTGCTATTACCCGAATTTCCAATCCGTATGGGCATCCTAATATTTTTTCAGAATTTATAGCTGGCAATTAAAAACCGCGTATATTTTCGAAAACAATGAAAAATATATTGAATTGACTGAACATGCAAATACAAAAGGAATTCAAGTACAAATTGCAGGACGTATCGACGGAAAAGAAATTGCACGTGTTGAATGGATCAGAGAAGGCATAGTTTTTTACATACATTTGAAGCTAAAATTGATTATTGTTTCTATACAGTTCAAACTATTTATGGGGTTTTAGGAATAAAAATTTGGATATTCGTAGACGAAGAATATAAAAACTTTATTTGTCTTTACATTTTATCCAATGATAAAAAACGAAAACTAGGTAGTGTAACACTATAAAGTAATAAAAAGAAAAACTTGCAGTCTTAATAATTAAAAACTATATTTAAAAGAATAGCTAAAAACTACAAGGTTTACCTTAAGGCTCGGGTGCTCTCGAGTTCTCTTAGGTGTCTATGGTTGGGTTTTAGGTGTGAGGATTGACTAAGGATTGTGAGGGTATTTAAAGATTAGGATAAAAATTAAGGTTAGGGCATAAATCGTGGGTACGGACTGAAACGAGCCACATTTAATTCCGAACGTGTCGTCTAATCCGAATTGATGGAAATGTGTTTAATTAAACCTTTCTTTTTCAGACCTAGAAAATTCTACAAGAGTTCTAATTTCATTCCTAGCTTAAAAACTAAAATTAAAATTTTCTAAATTTCTAAAATGATGTAAGCATGACCGCTAGCATTCCAGCCTGCTAAATTTTGCAGATAATCTTCTCGTACCATTATTTCTTACAAATCTCAACTTCAAATGGAAGAACCTCTCAAGCAGATTAACATCACTTGTCCTTCCATACCATACTATCCAGTTACTCTTTCGACATCACTTGCGGTCTTTCCATTCGATCATTTTGCAACCATTTCCAAATTATCGAAGAACCAATTTCTTAACCAATACAACTGATGGTCTGAGTAATTTAATGCGTCCTATGGAAACAACTACTTGTCTAAGTCCTTTGGACTTTGAATTCTCATTTTCTAACAATTTCATTTCTATTTTTGGCTTCCGAGTGCTTCTTGAATTTTCTAAAACTTTTAATACACTTAATTCCATTCGATTTCATGAAATATTTCCTTGTGTCAAACTCATTCCAATTGGTTTGTCAATCTTTATTTTACCCTTTAGAACTTAGGACGCTTATCACAATCTTCTTGGCTCGAATTTCCTTATTCGGCCATCCTTTGACGACTCATGTGGCCATACATTGACCTTCTTCCACTCGACCATTTCTTACCTCTGCCCGCATCTATTCCTATTGAGGGTTATTACATTCTCTCCCCCTCCCCCTCCTCGAATTCTGGAAGGACACATCTCCTTACAATCACACTATGTCACTACCTCAACCTTGAACACTTCATTTTCTTCTGCTTACTCATTATACCATCAGATCTTATAATTCATACGCCACTTCGATTATACTCATATCCTTGACCATTTGCCTTATGGTTTCCTTTCCATAGGCTATTCTGCGAATTTATTTTTATGTTCCTCATATTCCAATTCTTTCATCCAATAAGGAATTTTTGGCTGATCAAGGAACGTTTTCTATCCGCTGCATTTCTCAAGGGTCCTTCTTGAGTCAACGATTTCATCAAAATCCCAACTGAAAAAAATTCAGTGCTTCTGTAATTCAGGCAGTCAATCATACTCGAATTTTGGTTTTCATCATTCACCTAATTGCTTGGCATTACTTGTTGTCTTCCCATATCAGCATCTCACTTCTTGCTTCAATAACAATCTATGTGATGAGGTCATCATCCCTCCTTCATACTTTTTTATATCGACATAGTGTCTTGTCGGATTAAAGTTTTCATCCCTTAATAAACATTTCAAGCCATCTTCCTTGGCATTTTTTTGCAACTTATGAAGATCACATCCTCTTCGCTTACTTAAAACCCATTTTATTCCAGCTGTCCTCATCCACTACTAATCTCATCATGTCATGGATAGATGGAACATCCCTATCTCTCTGTGGACAAATTTCAGTTCTCTTCCTCCTTAAACTGTGTCTCCAACATTTCTTCAACCGTCTTGAAATATTCATCTTCTTCGTCTCTTATATTCCTTCATATTTTGTTAGCCCTTGACGTTTGTTACTTCCCTTCTGTTTAACGATACTCTTAACCAACGACTGAAACTGCATTCTTCTTTCTTTCACAAGAAGCTTCAATGGCTTCTTGATACAGCCTTAAAATCCATGGTGCAATGATGTCTTACATATTTTCATTGTTTCACCCATTCATACATGTGCATTTTGATCATATAGATTAGGATTTAGTCATTTTTAGGTTGCATCTTGCATACATGAGCTCTTATCAGGTATGGGAGTACCCTTGGAGTTCTTGAAGATGGTTGGACGCTTTTAGAGCTAAAAAGGGAGTCAAAAGGTGATCATGGGACAAGCGGAGACGAAGCTACATGCCAGAGCGACCTCAGCACGTCGCTCCCATCCAGAGCGATGTATGAGGGTCGCTCGTCGTCGTGTCCTTCTCAAGCAGGTGGAAGGCCCTGGAGCGACCTCACTACAGCGATCACACCAGGTCGCTCCCAACTGGAGCGACCTCCAGAGCGACAGCAGCTGGTCGCTCGGCCTTCGAGACGCGAAGTGGAGCACTCGCAGCGACCCCCCTGGAGCGATGTCACCAGGTCGCTGCGTGTCCTTGCTCAGACATTTTCACAAACCATATTATTCATAAAGTACTTTGTTTCAGGACAACATCAAACGTGTAAGGTGCACCCACTTTCAACATATTACAATACATACTTCTTTTTAAAAGACACAAACACTATGCCAGCAATATTGCTCTTAGGCAACCCAAGATACCCTTATGGTTTCCTGAAAAACAAAGAGTCTAATGAGCAACTAATTTGCTCCGTGCGTCAGGGTTCCCCAACAATTAAATCATCCCACCCAATATGCATCAATAATCAAGAAGCAAAGATCAATTATTTTAAGAAATATTCAATGCAAAACTAAGGCAATTAAGTAAACAACGCATCCACTCTTCACGAGTGGTTAGATCATTATCGATCGTCGAGGCCTGCCTCTCGCCGTTGGTTCCAATCTTGATACAAAGTCCATCCATCCCGCATCACTTCTTGCTCTCATTTAATTTAAACACAAAGTCTAAAAATATGATGGCCCGGATCACACACTTGTTACATGTCATGCAGCAACACAGTCGAGGGTAGCTAGCCTTATCACACGTGTCTTCACGTCCTGCCTGGAACTAATTTTGGTAAAGAACCGAACAAGGCATTGGCCTCGAGTGGACAGTAATAACTCTCATGGCACTCCTCCCAAGTGTCGGACCCTCACGGATCATTCCTAATTGGAAGTTTATGGCTTTACGGGTTTGATCCCCGTTGCGACATGCTATACTCTCTGAGCCGAGGCCCGAACGATATAACACAATCACACAAGTATATGCAACACAAAATCAATGTATCACAAACATGTTATACCCCCCGAGCCAAGGCCTGAATAATAAAACCCAATATCTTTCACAAACATTAATCGTTGTCATATCATTATATATCTAACGTGCAACGTAGCAATTCATCAACCAATACTCTTGTTTTGCAGGCGCTAACTGCACATACAACAATAATAACCCATAACTGAGAGTCACCTTGTCGTTTGGTTGGTTTTGCCTTAGCACGATATCCTTATCGGACTCTATCACCTATATCTCGCGGTCGGCACGACTAAGGACTTCTATCAAAATAATCCTAGAACAAACGGATACCCGATGTTCCTTTAGTTGGAACCAGTATCTAAACCTAAATCTAAATAAAGAAGCAATTCTATAAGTTTGAATAAACATTTCCATCAGCACTCCTTTGATATAGTTGCTATATGCTTAGTGTGTGACTCGTTAGTTTAGGATTAGATTAAGATAAGAAAAAGAACTTACCTAATAAGAACAACTAATAACTACAGCATTAATAAATAACCTAAGCAACTCATTGCTTCACATTATCTGGATCCAAAAAATTAGTCAAGATACGATAGGCTGATCATATCATTGGAGCAACTGACTACAAAAAAAGAGAATAAAGAAAGATGATTATTAAGTTATGAAAGGTAATCAAAAAGTATGCAGATAAATGGAAGGATGAAAGAAAGAGCGAAAAATTAAAATTCAAAATTTCATGTAAAAGCTCCATTGTAGAATTCAGGCCTAATGATTAATCAAGAAGCGATGGGGACGACGGAACCCCTGAATATATAAGCTTCTAGAGAACAAGAAATCTTAATAATTCATTGGACAGGATGGCGGAATAAACCATAAACTTTATTATCTATTCTGATTTTAATTCTAAGACCTCGTGGGATAAACAACAAACTTTAGTAGATATTGAAAGAGTAAATATTCGCCAGAGAACTTTTTTTTTCAAATAAAAAGTAATAAAAGATGAAAAAACAATGAAAAAGATAAAATAATGATTTGTTATAATATTCTAACTCTAACAAAAACTATAACTGTAATGATGATATTACGTTAGTTTTAATTAAATTGAAATAAAATTCATCTTTGATTGTATTTTTAAAAAGACATACACAAATTTAGACGAGATAAGATTAAATAAAAAAATACCATGATTAATAGGATTAATTAACTACATCTATATCTTAATTAGTCCTTTTATTCATGAGGAGCTGGATGAGAAGAAACTCTCACGTCCAGTTCTGCAGTAGATATGGAATAGAAAAAACCCATCAACTATAACAAAAGAACCAGATTTCATAAACAACAATCGAAGAAGACTAAAAGGAATATCCTCTTGTGGGAATCGTATTTGTTTTGGCAGATATGCTCTTAAAACACTTGAACCCGCTTGGAATACATCTAGACAAACAGAAGCAGGGCGACGAGCAATGACACAAAATGTACGACGTGGTGGAAAAAATTGGGTATGTATATTTCCAGACAAGCCAGTTACAGTAAGACCCGCGGAAACGCGTATGGGTTCTCGGAAAGGATCCCCAGAGTACTGGGCAGCTGTGGTTAAACCAGGTAAAATCCTTTATGAAATGGGTGGTGTACCAAAAAATGTAGTCAGAAAAGCTATTTCAATAGCGGCATAAAAAATTTCCTACAAAAACCCAATTCATTATCTCTAAATAGGAATATCGAATAAAAAAAGATAATTAACGTTTAAGGATAAAAAGATTCTAAGTTTTTTTTTGACAAACAATATATTTTTACTTCGTCCTTTGCACTTAAAAAAGAGATACAAAAGTATGATTCAACCACAAACCTATTCGAATAATAGGAGCTAGTAATGGCCGCCATGCTCATATTGGTGACGTTATTGTTGCTGTAATCAAGGAAGCTATCCCAAATACTCCTCTAGAAATATCAGAAGTGTTCAGAGGTGTAATTGTACGTACTTATAAAGAACTCAAACGTAAGAATGGGACGATAATACGATATGACGACAATGCCGCAATTGTCATTGATCAAGAAGGAAATCCAAAAGGAACTCGAGTTTTGGGGCGATTTCACGGGAATTGAGACAATTAAACTTTACTAAAATAGTTTCATTAGCTCCTGAGGTATTATAAGACCCAAATGTCGATAGTTAGTATAGATCGGCACCACCCACCCGACATCGATCGACACCCACCGTTGGACGAGGTGCTAGGATATACAATTGAGCTGGAACCGACTGAGGAAAGATTGCAAAAGTCTGAGACCTCACATCTTACTGTCCACGAGCATCTGAGACCACCTATCTGCGCAGAAGAAGCTGCTGGTTTTCACAAAAGAGTAAAGATGATACATGATCGTGTGAAGTTTGTGATTCCCAGCGCTATTTCTGAAGTAGAGCTACATATTCCACCTGACATAAGTGAGCATCTGGGATAGTGCATTGGGACAGTAGTAGATTCTCTGCATGCTGTTGTTTCTCAAGAAATATCAGGTCTAGAAGATGTTGATGAGACAGTCTCTTCAAACGAAGCATCAATCGACACTCCACACTCTGTGTTGATCGACACCCTTAGCGTATCTCTTCACGCAGAGACGAAAAAAAACAGCCTAGTCTGGGGGAAGGATCAGAAAGAAGAAGGAGAAGAAGAGGAACTGGAAGAAGAGGAAAAGGACCAAGGGTGGTTCTGAATTGTCATTGATTCCTCACTTCTCAAATGGTATAAGGAAATAAAGAGTGCGCAGCAGATGCTTCTAACAACCATTTTCAAAGCTTTGTTTACTCCTTATTTCTGAGATGATAGACAAAAAAGAAGAGTCTATGGAGACTTTTACAAAAAGTGTGATGAAGCTGCATATATTGGACATTGGGAATTGTTTTGGAACAAGTTCTCGATCTCATCTGGACTGAATCAGAGTTCCAAAACGTCAAGCTAAAGACTATAAATAAGCGCTGAGTGGGAGGCAACCCACAGTTTAGTAAATTTTAAATATTGTTATACTTTCATTTATTAATGGTTTTTCTTTTTTGCTTTATTTCAGGTAAAAAAAGAACGAGGAAGAAGAGTTTTGCACCGGCATCGATCGATGGCTGGCCAGCACTATTCCTGAGTTGCAGAGGGGTAGGTACATTACCGATGACCCCACTATTCTAATTCAAAGGAATTATCACACATTGTTGGAAGTGAGGGATAGGTACATTACCGATGACCCCACTATTTGCCTACATTTAGTCAAAAGAAAAAAAGAGAAGAAAGAAAAAGAAAAGAAAAATCGAAAAGAAGATGAGAGAATGTCTGTATCACCAGTATTAATCATTGGATTTGAGATCTAAAAAGATTCAGAGAAGGGAGAAAAGAGGAACAAAAGGATCAGAGAAGACTACCTGTGTGCTCAGATACTTGCAGGGGTAAAGATTCCATGTGTTCTTTGATCGATACTCCCAAGGTAAAGCCTACACATCTATTTATGCAAGAAATGAAGTTAGTAGAGGGGTGAGTCAGACTATATTTGCTAAGTTGTTGGTAGAATCGATTTGGTTGCTATACTAAAATAAGGTATATAAAGTTTCTCTAAGATTAGCATGTATTTGATGTGGTTGCAACATAGTAGAGGTGATAAGGATGAGTTAGAGATATTGTGAGTCTCCGCGTTTTCAAACCTCTTCCACATGTTTACCCTTGTTTTGCTTGAGGATCTAACTGTCATATGGTCCTAAAACCAGTGGCCTTGGAAACATACCTTCAATATATATCTTGTGTAAAAATATCAGCTCAATCTCACCGTGGAAAGATCTTCATCCATAGATAAACTTCTAACGCATCTGCGCAGTTCTGCATCTCAAACAGCTCCAGAATAATTAAAGTACTCCAAAACGTACCTGAACCTGAAAACACTCTAATACAACTCCAAAAACATATAATAGACTCTAAATAGGAATGATATCATGGCCTAAAAGTGGTAAATATCAGACCCTATAAACTTACTGAAGAGTGGTATGTCTGCCTCAAGAGGGGAAGTTGTAGAGAAGATGAATGAGTGTTGATCGATGAAAAAGCCTTGGTGTCGATCGACGGTGATCCGAGAAGACAGGGCCGACTTTTTCTATGGCTTACTTAATCCCAGAAGCCATCAAAAATTACCAGAATATCCTTGCACAACTTTAAACCCTATTTATGTGTTTCTATGCCATTGTTTAGGCAACAAGATTTCTTTTATTATATTTTCTTAGTTTAAGAGAGAAAGGAGGAACTCCTTCAGAGTCCTCTTGGAAATCCTTTTGTTTTCTATTGATTTATATTATTGCTTTCTATTCTATTAGAGTGTGATTTAGGTGACAACTATCATGCTTGAGTAGATCTCTTGTTAGATTTAGGGTTTGTCAATGGTACTGATGGATTAGCAAAACAATAGAACTGCTAGGGTGATTATTAGATCTATCAATAGAATTGTGCTAATTGCTTGTGTTTTAAAGTAGCTAACTAGAATCCTGATCTTAGGATATTGACAACTGCGAGAGTAGGTTGCTAGAACAATCGAGAATTGATATAGTTAATTCTAGTGAACTAATCGTACTAGGTCTTAATGCTTAACTCAAGCGACCACCGATCGATGCTCATCCAATAGCGTCGATCGATGGTCAATCCGAGTTTACAACGAGAGTTGGAACAAAAACTTAGTCAATAGATTAGACTCGCAGCGAGACTTGGTCGCCTTTTATATTAGATATCGAGTTCTATGACTAATATCCTTAGCTTGTATCATCTATAATCCACTTGCCTAAGAGCATCTCCAACCCATTGCTATTTCTACCTCTAAATAACATATAGATGTGAAATTACTCCAACCCACCTCTATTTCTTTCTCTGTAATAGAGATTGCTATTTTTTTTCTCTATTTATAGAGGAAGAAATGATATTCCTCTATTTTTACTCTATATTTGGAAATTGGTATTATAGAGGAATACATTGGAGCATATCTCATCTCTATTATAGAGTTACTCTATTTTAGAGGTAAAAATAGCAGAATACATTGGAGATGGTCTAAGACCCTAGATCTAGCTATTTCTTATTATTGTTTACAACAACCAATCAAATAATTGCTACCTTGTTTACTGCTTTATTAATCTTTTAGCTTAATCGCAACTGTATTGAGTTTATTGTGCGCCCACGCCCCATGTGGATTCGATCCCTAAGTACTACAACTCGACCTCTTATTTGAGAGAGTAAAGTTGCTCTAAGGTAATTTGAGAGCATATCAATGATGTACCTGTTTCATACTTTTTGGGACTAGACAAGCATATCATGGTGGCTTTGGAAGTATCAAAAACAGAGCACACTAAATTATTCAAATTATTTTGTACCTCTTCATGTGCTTGCACAGAAACATCTTCTAGTTTCAATGGATCACTATTGGCTGGCTTAAGTTCTTCTTGTGGGTTTGGCTCATGGATGATTTCTTCTTGTATTAAATTCAACCCACATCCTCCTGGTCCTTGTTGAGACCTTCATAATCTTCCTTTGGGCAAGACAAGTGTATTATTCCAGAAGTAGGGAATTTACATACCAAGTGAGACATAACTTCACTAGTTGTATCCGAGTTAATATCTAGTGAATGAGAACTTACTACTAGCGTAGTTGAACACGTTACAGAAAAGTGGAATTTCTCATTTTGAAGGCATAGATGACTTACTTGGTTTCTTTTTCTTCTTGAAATAATGCGAGGGCTTGGTACTTTGCTCTTGAGCTTTGGTTTGTAGAGTTGGATCTACTTGCACGCCCATGACCCTTTCTGGTGAAGTATACTCGATTTTTCCATTAGTAATGACCTTAGACTCCTTGTTTGGTTTTGGGTCATGAGCCCTCTTGAGCTTAACTTTTTGGTTTGACCTTGTTGCCAATATCAACCGCCTTGGTTTAGGATTAATGTTGTTCTCGAAATAATCTTTTCTATTGATATCAGATTTTACTACATACTCTTCACGTAGTATTTCTTTCATGTCCGTCCAGGAAGCTTCTGATGGGTGGTCATCGAGCCAGTAATAAGCTTCACGATCACAAGCCAATATGTATTCTTAGTAAGAGTATCTTCAGCAATGATCGGTTTCTCTTCTTCTTGAATGTTGTGATGTTGAAACCAATCTTCATGTATTGTTCCCAGCTTAGGTAAGGTTCTGGTACTTTTCCATGACATGAGAAAGAAATATGAAGTGGCTGATGGCCGGCCTCATACAAATCTTCATCTCCTCCAGCTTCACTTAAGAATTCTTCCTCTTTAGCAAAAACATGTTGTCTTTCTGCCTCATCTTTAAAGCTTGCTTCAACATCGCCTAAACTGATTTGGAATTCAGTTTCATCTTGTTGATCATACTCCAGATCAGAGCAATCACACCATAGTCTCTCTTCAGCATAAGATTCTTCTTTATTTTTTTGTTTCACCAGACTGAGAACATACTTCCCCGCCATCAACATCTTCATAACCATCTCTAGTTTAGAGAAATTTTCTTCATGCTCACATGCTTCTTTTAAAATAATTTCAGAATTAGCTTCCTATTGACATGATCCTTCCTGGTCTTCTTCATTATCATCACGTTCTAATTTATCTCCAGGGTGTTCATCTCCTTCATCTAGACTGAGCTTTGATTCAGTCTCCTCTTCATACAATCTTTGGTGGCTTCTACCTTTATGTGAGTGATCAGGTGATTCTGGATCAGAATTGACTTCAACAGGGTCGTACCCATAATATGAAATAGAGTAATCCATCATAGTTATCTTCTTCATTGGACCATGCTTGGTCGGTTTCATCAAGATTGGAGTCTTGGCTTGAATAATAAGAATTTTCATCTTCTGAATAATCTCCCATGTCGTCTTCTATGTATTTTCTTGTTGTTACCTTGCAAAATAAGGAAAGAAAAGTATCAACTCGTGGTTTAACAAAAGAAAGAAAGAAAGAATAACAAGCAAAAGGGAAACTTAGTAATTCTTTTTTTTTTTTTGAAAATAAGAGAACAAATGGAAAATTCACTTTTTTAACTTTATCAATGAAAGCACGGAATATATAAACTAAAAAAAATTTAAATTTTATTTTTTGGTTCTCCTATTTAAAAGAAAATAATCAAAGAAAAAATTTAAAAAAAAACAGATTTTATGCTTATATGCAAATAAACCGAAAGAGGAAAGTGGAGCTAGGCAAGTAAATGCAAACATATTTTTTTTTTTTGGATTTTTAAGTTTATATGAATCTTAAAAAGAAGTCTAGCTATATTTTTCGTTCCTCTCCCTGCTTCTAATACCAAGAACAAGCAAATGCAAAAATGGACAAAAATGCAAACAATATGATTTTTTATCGGTTTTATGATCTTAGATAATAAAAAAATGCAATAAAGAATATGGATGGATAAATATCACCAAATTCAGGAGCTTTAAGCTCTAATACCAAAAATGATGTAACCCTAAGCTATCAAAGGCTCACAAACTTCTGGACCAAAATGTTGGTTGATCCAAGATATAATATAGTGGTCGATGAGAGCCGATTAAAGGCTGTCCGAGCAAGATGCACCTGAAACGAATGCAAATAGATTAACTAGGAACAAAACAGAAGGTATGAATTAGATCAAAGGATATAATGAATGGTCTAAATGGTGGATGCAATGAAGCTTAGTTTGCTGGTCATATGACACTCTCAAACTAAGCCGATGGATGGAATGGATCGATGAATAAGTATTGACTCTCCATCAATGGAAGAACAGACTGAATTGAATCTCAAAATACTCCCTGGACGTGGTTTCAATAGCACCAAGGGAATCTCACACCTAGAACTAAAGAACTAATACAAAGAATTCTCAACTTTGCTAAACAAGAAAAATAGTTTTTCTTAACTTTCAATGATCAAGGGTGTTTTACAATAATGAATGGTCTTGAGCTTATATAATCTTGAACTTGAATCAAATACAACTTTGTAATACTCTAGAGGGGAAAGAAATACACGAAAATAAAGCTTATGGTCTTTGTCTTTAATAAACTAGCCGTTAGGCTTATTTGTAGACATTGGAAGATCTGATCTCGTACCTTGATATCTTGTTTTTTTTATCCAGGAAATACGAGTCTATGGTTGATGAATAAACTCAAATTTGTTTTGGCATCTTCTGGTTCAAAGGGAAAGATTTGTTGGTCCTTAACTCCTCAAAGCAAGAATGAATTCGAAAAAGGCAAGTTATCCAAAATGAAGATCTTCTTATTCACATTCTTGCTGGTTTTTGGTAAAATCATGTAGGGCTCTTCTGGGTCATTGGATGTGTCCTATGGAAGTCTTGGGGCGTGTGGAATGTACCTTGGTTGAGTAATCTTGGTTTGGAGATGTTTGGCCGAATTGATTTCCCAATCTTTCCATAGTTGGCTCCCAATAATCGGTTTTGGTGAAGTTGGTTATTCTTTTCAACTTCACTGGGCTCTTTTCTCCTGATTCTGTGGCTTGAAAGACTCAAAATGATCCCTCTTGAAATCCTTACTGAATTTTGGTTCGTGCCACTTCTTGGTTGGGCTGAAATGATCTTTGAAGGGTTGATACTCGAAGCTGATAGGCTGGGGAACCTGCAAATTTGTAAATCCATAAAATTTCTGGTCTGGAAAGATTTATGGTGATCCAAATCCTCGTGTGATGAATGTTGAGTTGGCTATCCTTTAAATTGGTTTTCATGCCAAAACTCCCTCTGGGTTGCTGAGATATTCGCCTTGGACTTGATCTTAGTCTAGTG
>CAJHQP010000547.1:110000-177500 GCA_905132765.1 Moricandia arvensis | reverse complement strand
TAGATTTAGGAATGAGTTTTGGGGGTTTTATGACTTAAATAATAATTTTAAAAATATTTTCCAAGAAATGATTTTCATAAAAGTTCACATAATTCAAAAAGAGTTGTAAAACATTTGAAAAATATTTGAATACTGAATAAAGTTTTTTTTTTTTAAATAATCCTTTTTATTTTATTTTACTTTTTATTTAATTTTTTTATATATTTTTATATCTGTAGAATAAAAGTATAATTATCATTTTCCTTTAATAAAGTATCTTTACGTCATTTTTATCCTTATGTTCTTCTGGCCAAAAAAAATTTTAGATCATTTTTTAAAGATTTACCCTATTTATTATTCAATTATTACATTTATTAAATTTTTTAAAATTTAAAGAATAGCGCATTTGGATAAAATGTCTTGTAAAGGATCCATTATTGTGGCCTTAATTTGTATATCATAGTTAGAAGATGCATCAATATAGTTGTTCACAACTATTTCTTAATGGACATATTGTGTTGAGAAAATTAGTCGAATACCGTTTTTTTAGATGTTAAGATGGAAAGTGGACAGCTAATGATAAAGATAGCTTTCTTATTTGGGAAATGAATTCTTCTATATATTAATTGAGAAGTTATTTTATTGATTTTGTTTACGTGTCAATCATTGGTGAAGTCTTGATAAAATTGTTATAATTTGATTGGTTAATGATTTTAGTTTTTAATTATTTTTAGTTAGATCCAAAATAAAAGTTAAGTCTATAACCATTAATATCACTTGGCAAATAATCTTAATGATGTTATGAACAACAATTTATGGTAACTAATTTTCAAAATTATAGAAAGAGTAATAATATTTGATTAATTCTTTCTTATATTGTTGAACTATATAAAATAGTGAATAATGTATTTAATAGAAATCAGTATAAATAATTTCATATTGTGGTAAAAAAAATTATATTATTATATAAAAAATTATATTCATATATAAAGTATTATACTAATTGCTTATTTTGTAATGTCCATATATGATTTATAAATCATTTATAAAGTTTTTTTTTGAAAAACAAATCAAAAAAAATATTTATTATGGCTTCCAAAATCATTATATCAGAATTTAAAAAAAATATAAGAACACATAAAAGAAAAATTAAAATTATATATTAAACGAGAGCTTACTTAATTGACTTTTGCATACGTATTGATTACTGGTAAAGTTTTAAGAAAATTATTATAATTTGATTGGTCGATGATTTTTAATTTTATTTTAATTTAATTAGATCTAAAGATAAAAATTAAAACAAGAAATAATTAATATCAGTTGCGAAATAATCTAAATAATATTACAAATAATGATTTATGGCAACTAATTGTTAGAATTATAGAAACAGTAATAGTTTCTCAAGAAAAAAGATTAATAATGTTTAATTATTTTTTATAGTTATAAACTACATAATATAATGAAAAAAAAAATTCTATAAATCATTGTACTAATTTTATATTTTACATACATAATTATATTCATATATAAGTATATGTTGACTAATAATGTCTTATAAATTTCATGTATTCTATATATATCATTTATAAGGTTTTGAAAAAAAAATTATTTATTATAGCTTATAAAAGCATTTTATCAGAATTTTAAAATTATTTATAAAGCATATAGCATTTATAGGAGAAAATATAAATTTTGGAGAAAAGGAGAATTTGCAATAGAATTGTTTTTGCTTTTAATTCAAAACTTAACTGAGAATTAGTTTGCATTAAAATAAAATAATGTCATAGACAAGATAATGTGATGATTATGAAGTGTTTTAAAATAATTTGTGAGTTTCAATGATAGTGAGTTCGTTAATCACATGATCAAAATGAAAAAAATTTTTTTTTAGCAATTTATATTAATATTACTTAATTATCATTAAATCCCATGCTTCTAAAAAATAATATTGAGATTTTAGATTTTCAAAGTATTGAGAGTTCATGTTTTCAATTATTATTCATAAATTATAGTATTATATATAATATATATTGTTATACAATATTTATACCCGCAAATTTGCGGACAACCACCTAGTTTTCTACTAAAATTTTGTATTGAGAGATTATTTATAACTCTTTTAAAAAGAACTCTTTCTGAAAATGTTACTCTCTATATATTATTTCTTTTGCTTGTTGTGGGATCATCTTACAAGTGAACTAAACACTCATATTTATACTAATGGAACTACTTCTAGGTTCTTCTCTTGATCTTATCCACAATTTTTTTCTACACATTTCTTCTTCTTAGGCTTCTTAGGTCAAGGCAAATTGTGCTTTAATATTGGGCTGAAGAGGGAAACCCAACAAATCTCCCCCTTCCCGAATTTAGCTTGAAGTGGTCGCCATGTCGATGCCTTGACAACAATCTTCAAACTTCTTGATCGGTATAGTACCTTGGTCATAAAGTCTGACCAGTTTTCGTCTGTGTGTACCTTGCTGAGATGTATGAGCTTCTCTTCAAAGACTTCTCGGATCCAATGATGTCGAATGTCAATGTGCTTCAAGCGAGAGTGGAATGTTGGATTCTTTGCTAAGTGGATAGCACTTTGGTTATCACATAGCATGTTGTAATTTTCTTGCTTCACTCCCAGCTCAAGTAAGAAGTTCTTCAACAATAACATTTCCCTGAACGCTTCCGCTGCTGCATGTACTCTGCTTCCGTGGTGGACAGGGCAACACACTTTTGTAGCTTTAATTACCATGAAACAGCTTCCCTTGCAAAAGTAGTCACAAATCCTGATATTGATTTCCTTGAATCTCTATCACCAGCCCAATCGGCATTGGTGTAACCGTTCAACTCAAGTTTATCATTGCCGAAACATAAACACTTCTTCGTTGTGCTTCGTAGATAGCGTATGATCCCACTTAACTGCTTTCCAATGCTCCTTTTCTGGATTGGCTGGAAAGCGTCTTACAACATCTACTGCATAGCCAATGTCGGTTCTTGTGCACACCATAGCATACATGAGACTGCCTACTGCTGATGCATATAGGGTAGTCTTTCATTTCCTTTTCTCTTTCTCACTTGTTGGACTTTGCTTCAAACTTAGCTTAAAAAATGTCCACCAATTTGAGTGCTCACCGGCTTTGTTTTGTGCATGTTGAACCTTTCCAACACCCTTTCAACATATCTTTTTTGGGATAACCATAGAAGCGTCTTTGGTCTATTTCGAGTAATCTTCATTCTAAGAATTTGTTTTGCTTTCCCTAAGTTTTTCATTGCAAAACGCTTTTCCAAATCTTTCTTCAATGCATCTATCTTGTCACAATCTTTGCCCACAATCAGCATGTCGTCAACGTAAAGCAATAATATGAGTAAGTCACCGCTCGTATATCTCTTTATGAATACACAATGATCATTCTTGGTTTTCTAGAAGTTATGATCTGCCATGAAAGAGTCAGACTTCTTATACCATTGCCATGGAGCTTGCTTGAGGCCATAAACACTCTTCTCTAGTTGACACACCAAGTCTTCTTTCCTGGAACCTTGAATCCTTCAGGTTGCTCCATGTAGATCTCCTCCTCGAGTTCACCATGTAGAAAAGCTGTCTTGACATCAAGTTGTTCAATCTCCAAGTGTAGAGCCGCTGCTAGATCAAGAACAACTCGGATAGAGGACATCTTCACCACTAGAGAGAATATTTCTTCAAAATATATGCCTTTCTTCTGATTGAATCTTTTCACAACCAATTGCACTTTGTATCTTGGATTTGAGCTTCTCTCCTCATACTTTAATGGGTACACCCACTTCTTCTTCAAAGCTCTCTTTCCTTTTGGCAGCTTCATCAACTAGTAGGTGTGATTATCTTGCAAGGATTGCATCTCATCTTGCATAGCTTCTACCCACTCATCTTTATGAGTGTCACCTAGAGCTTCCTCATAGCTTTGTGGCTCCCCCTCATTTGTAAGATTCACATACTCATCTCGATAGTATCTTACAAATGGTTTTGTCTCTCTTCCGGGCCTTCTTGGCTCATGTTCTTCTCCGGGCTCCACTTCATCTTCTTCTTCACTTTGATCACCATTTTTGAGGATCTCCATCCTCTGATTAACGCCATCATCTCCAACCGCTTCTTCATGATCTTTTGATTGGTGAGCATCTTCATTTCTTACAACCTTTAACTTTGGTTTCTCTGGTTTGTTAATATCTTTGATTGTTTGATCTTCGAAGAAAACAACATCTTTGCTCCGGATAATTTTTCTGTTAACTGGATCCCAAAGTCGATAGCCGAAATCATCTCTTGGTGATCCAAGATAAATGCATTTTTAGTCTTAGAGTCTAGGTTAGCCCGTTCATCCTTAGGGATATGGATGAACACTCTACACCCGAACACCTTCAAATGGTTGTAAGAGACCTTTTTACCCGACCAAACTTGCTCCAGGATATGACCTTCCAAAGCAATTGATGGTGTAAGATTTATGATGTCCATTATTGTTCTTATAGCTTCTCCCCAAAATGGCTTGAGTAACTTTGCGTGAGAGAGCATACACTGAACACTTTCTGTGATCGTTCAATTAATTCTCTCAGCAATCCCGTTCAGTTGTGGCGTCTTTGGTGATATCTTCTCCTTCTTAATTCCGTAAGCTTTGCAAAATGCTTCAAAAGGACCCAAATATTCTCCACCATTGTCAGATCTAACACACTTGAGTTTTTGACCCGTACTCCGTTTTGCTTGGGCTACAAACTCCTTGAAAGCATCAAGAACTTGATCTTTTGATTTCAAAAGGTGTAGCCACACCTTCCTTGAATGGTCATCAATAAAGGTAACAAAATATGATGCACCTCCACTGGATTTCTCTGACATGGAGCATACGTCGGTATGCACAAGATCAAGCACATGCTTCCTTCTCATAGTTGTAGAAGATTATGGAAAGCGACTCTATGTTGTTTTCCAGCTACGCAGTCATGACACGGTTCGAGGGATGCACCTTTCATTTCAGGAAGAAGTTTCTTACGAGAAAGAATGTTTAAACCTTTCTCACTCATATGTCCGAGTCTTCGATGCCATATTTCCATGTCTTCACTTGCGACATTTACTTCTTCCTTGCAAATCTTGTCTTGTGTTACATATAATGAGCCTTCTTTCCTTCTTCGAGCCATGATCAAACTCCCTTTGGTTATTTTCCATCTGCCACTACCAAAGTGGCTATCCAAACCAGCATCATCAAGCTTCCTGGTTGAATATGAGATTGAGTCTCATATCAGGAACATGCCTCACATCCTTTAGAACTATCTTACATCGCCCTTTCCAACGATCTTGATTTTCCATTTGAACATTACCAAAGTCACCACTTTGGTAGGTTGCGAAGAAACTTCCATGAGGGGTGACGTGAAAAGAAGCTCCAGAGTCAACAATCCACGAGCTATCATCAGAGGTAAGATTACATTCTTGAACGAGATATAATTATTCGCTCTAGTCTTCAACAATGGTGGTAGTCTTGTCTTCATTCTTCTTTGAAGGATTGAACCGGTATGGTTTGATGTTACCAGCTTGTTGGTCTTTCTTGAAAAACCGACATTCCGACTTCATGTGTCCCACCTTGCGACAATAGTAGCAGGTAACTCTCGACGTGACTTGGATCTTCTTTGAGATTGGTCTCGCCCTCTGCTTTTGTTTACACATGAGTCTCATCTTTACCTTGTCTATCAACAATTTTAGCCTCTGAGTAAGAACTCGAACCTTGCTCCTTCCTCCGAACTTCTTCATTTGGAAGGCTATCAATGACGGTATCCATGGTAAGCTTTCCCTCTAGTGCAGAATTGCTTAGAGTGACAACTATTGTGTCCCAACTCTCCGGCAGTGAACTGAGGAGTAAAAGGGCTTGCATTTCGTCTTCAACCTTCATATCAACTTTGTTTAGCTGATTTACGAGCCCCTTGAAATTGTTCAAGTTCTCCATCATGCTATGTCCATCCTTGTACTCCAACTTTACTAATCGTCGAACAAGAAGAGCTTTCTTGCGAGGTGTTTTCTTTTGAATCATCGATTCATGTTTTGCCCATAATTCAAAAGCATTTGTGTAGGTAGAAACATGTTCAAAGAGAGATCGGTCGACGTACTTACGGATCACAGCAACCATCGCCTTTCTATTGAGAATCTCTCATGCTTTACCATCCTTTCCCTTTGGCTTATTTTTCATGTTGATGGGCTCATGCAAGTCTTTGCAATAAAGGTGATCTTCTATCATCAGTTTCCAGTAAGATAAATTGTCCGTCGTAAGTTCAAAAATGTAACTTCAAAAGTAACGGTAGCCTCCATCTTCACTTCTTCAAAGATAGCGATAACCTAGCTCTTATACCACTTGTTGGTAAAATTAGCCGGAAAACATTTCTTTTAGATGTTAAGATGGAAAATGGACAACTAATGATAAAGATAGCCTTCGTATTTGGGAAAGAGATTTTCTACTAAAGTTTTCTATCGAGAGATTATTTATAACTCTCTTAGAAAGAGCTCTTTCTAAAAATACTACTCTCTATTTATTATTGTTTTTGTTTGTTGTGGAATGATCTTACAAGTGAACTAAACACTCCTATTTATACTCGTGGAACTACTTCTAGGTTCTTCTTTTGATCTTATTCACAATTTCTTCTACACACTTTTTCTTCTTGGCATCCTTGGATCAAGGCAAATTGTGATTTAATATTGGGCTGAAAAAAGAAACTCAACATATTGTAGGTAAATTTTTGCTTAGATATTTTTTTTTTTGAAATTGATCCATATATTTCTTGAGAATTACCTCCTTTTTTATCTCGTAATATGATGCATATCTAAATTGTAAAAATATATGTATATTGTGTGTGTAGTTTAGGATATATTAATATTCATTTATGCATAGTTTGAATTCCTTTTCTCTAAGAATTTGGTGGTTTTGATAAAGCTAGACTCAACTAAACTACAAGGTCCAAAGAGGTTGTTGACTAGAAGTATTCTAAGTTATATTAAAACGTGTTCTAACCTATCAACGTGATTCGGTTTTATCATCTATTTTTTGAATCAACACTCCTTTCTTTCTAAATTAGATGTCATTTTAAATTTTTAGCACAAATTAAAAATTGTTTAGTGTACAGTTTCATTTTTATTTAACTATTAGATTTTATTGCATTAATTTTCTGTTATTAATGTAAAAATAAAAATTAATTAATGATATAAATTCCACTACAATTAAAAATAGTATTTATTTTGTGATAAAAAATTTGCTGACACTTGTGAAATAGAGGAAGTATGAACTAAGCTTGCTAAATCATATAATTCGTTCAAAATATGTTTGTGATAAATAACCCAAAAAATTATTATAATTTGTTTGCCTTTATTTTGACAGCAATTATAATGCTATCTCTACAATATTATTTAAGAAGTTAGTTTACTATATGTCATTTTCTTACTAATATTTAGAGTGGTTAAATTTTTTTATTGTTAGTAGAGTTTAATAATTTAATATATTATACATAATGCTATTATTATTATTTCCTATTTTTATTTTTCTTTTTGTTTCATAATATTATTTTATCATAATATTTTCTTACACTACTAAAATTTGGAAATCATATATCATATGTATAAATAAATTTAATTTTTATTTTATTTAATAACTAATAATGAAAATATATTTTTAAAGGAAATATATTTTTAAAAAACTTTACCTTTTTTGTCAGCTAAAAAATTACCTTAAATAATATGAAACAAAAGAAAAATATTTGCTATACTCATATATGTTTTGATCAAAAGATTAAAGGTGAAAACAAAATATTATAAATAATATAAATCAGTCATCAACCATATGCAATATATATTATATATTTGATTAATTAATATCTTCTTAGTATTAAAACTAATTTTAAACTAGATAAATTACTTGAGAATTAATAAATTATTTTTTTCAGTAGATCCAAAAAAAAATATTTACTATTATTTTTAATATTTTTATCAAAACGATTACAAGAATTACAAAATATATTTAAAATATAAAAAAATAACTAAACTATAATTAATACCATTTAATATGATTTTAACTATTTAAAATTCAAATACATGTAGTAAAAATACAGCTCAGTAAAATGCCAAAAATAAGTGAACCAATCAAAAATTTAAGCATAAAATATATGTGTAACTAAAATAACAATATATATATATATTAAACATATCTAATTATATATATATTTTTAAGTAATATAAATTTTGTAAATAAATTAAGAAAATAAATAATTATTTAGTAAATATTTATAAATGTGGAATATTTACGAAATCAATTGACCAAATCATTCAAAAGTGACGCATTTAATTGATACATAATAGATTAGTTTGAAAGCGTATCACACTATCTAAACTAAATTTAGAATACTTTTCGATTAATGTTAAGTTGAATTGTAACAGTGTTAACTATAGCGGCTGAAACCCAAGTTCAGAGAGACCAAATATGATAATTTAGTTTCCAAGTAAAATCGAATCTATGACTGATGTAGATATACACTGAATCCAAAAGATTATCACTATGCTACCACCATTTGGTTTATTTATCTGTAGGATTAAATTGAATGTTAATTTTTTGGAGCTAAATTAAGTATCAAATAAAGTTTATGAAGCTAGAAATCCACGTATGAATCACGATTAAAAAATTAAAACATGATTTTGATACTATATTAATAATAGATATAACTCAAACCCTAAAATTAGTTTTAAATATATGATTATAACACACATCTTCCTTCTGTTTCATATTAAGTGTCATTGTAGATATTTTTTGTTACAAAATAAGTGTTATTTTCAACTTTCGATGCAAAATTTATTAATTTTATGGTGCAATTTATTTTTCTATTAGTTGAAATATAATTAGGTGTATAGGTAATTGTGTTTTTTAATATGTAAAATTAATTATTTTTTAATCCGAGTGGACAAAGGTAAAGTGACACTTAATATGAGTGTCATTATCTACTAATACTAAAAGAGCAATAAGCTCAACATCTAAAGTGTCCACATCATCTAATAAAATTAACAATCATAAAAGAGGATTTGACATATCATTTCAGTTATTTTTATTATTTTTTAACATCTAAAACTCATAAAAAAACAACATAGAGGCTTTAGCTAAATAATGACAATTAAAAAAAAATAAACAAAAAACTTATAAAGATAGTTAGAGTTGTAATTTTATAAATTTAATTAAAAATATAATAGAATTTGATTGAAAATATTCTTAAAACTTCTGATAAAATATTTTATTGTATATGTCCAAATCATACAAAAGTAGTTTCTATTTATAGATCATCAAAAATTATAATTTTGATAAAATTTAATAAAATAAATTAATTAATTTTTTGTTGAATAAATGACTTGTAATAAGAAAGGTGAATATGAAAGTTCTAAACAATATCAACAACCAATAAAAAAGTAAACAAATTGTTGTGGATCCCATCTTTTTGGTTTTCAACATGTTCAATAGATTAAACAACAAAAATTCACATAATATTTTTACTTTTTTTAACAGTCCCACTGTGAAGACCTTCTAAAATATTCAACATGTCTATTGTAATTAGTAATAAAAGTGGTTCTTATATCACTGGAAACAAATTTGACAATGATCTCTTAGTGAGGAAGTCCGCTGATAAATTGTCTGCACATGAGATAAACGAAAAGAAAAATATAGAGAAACGACACTCTATTTATTTTTATTTTTTATCAAAATTTTGTAATGAACTAACATAAGTGTAAAAATAAAGTATATAATTAGTTTTACAGTTATTACTCTTTAAATAATGAGTTTTGTAAATTTATACACTTTAAATTTAGAGTTAAACAAAGATTGATGTCAATTTTGAATGTTGTTACACATACATGCAATAGTCATGAAGATATTATAGTCAGTGGCTCATATAGATTCTAAATAGCATAAATATTTTCTAATATTATAATTTTGAACTTAACTGTAAGTGAAAAAATACAAGATTAATTATGTTGATGGTAGATAAATTGTCTCATAAAGAGTAACAACACATTATTTTTTTAAGGACTACTACTTGCATTAAAAGAAAAGTGGTTCTTACATCACTGGAAACAAATCCGACAATGATCTCTTAGCGAAGGAGTCCGCTGGTGAATTGTTTGCACGCAGGATAAACAGAAAGAAAAATACAGAGAAACGACACTCTATTTATTATTTTATTTATTTTTGAAGTTTGGTAATGAACCAACATAAGTGTAAAAATAAAGTATGGAATCAGTTTTGCAGTTATTACTTTCAAATAATGATCTATGTAAGTTTATACACTTTAAATTTATTGTTAAATAAAGATTGTTGTTAATTTTAAAGGTTGATATACATACGGGCAACAATCACAAAGATATCATAGTCACTGGTATTAACTCATATAAATTGTAAACACCATAAATATTTTATAATACTGTAATTTGAACTAAATTGTAAGTGAAAAATGCAAGCTTAGTGGTTTAAAGTAAAAATAAACTAATTGCTATTAATCATATATTTTCATAATAACCTAAATATGTAAGATAAAAAAATATTTGGGTAATAACTAAGGTTTAACAAAAAAATATTCATTTAACATTTTTTTATTATCCCATGCATATTTTAAATAGTAAAAATAACAAATTGTGAATTTCACTTATATTTAATTCAAATTACAAAATCATATTTTTGGTTAAATACTATTTATATTTTTAAGGAAAATTTTCATCTTTACCATATTATTGGTACAATTTTTCATTTTTACCTTCATTAAAGAGATATTTTCATAAATACCATTTTTTAAGAGGTAATTTTTTTAAAAATTAACTAGAATCATAAATTTTACATTTCTAAATCCTACCCCACCTACCCCACCTCTCAACTCTAAACCTTAAGTATTAGATTAATTAATCCAAGAGTTATAAGTGTATTTGTTTCTTTTAAAAAATAAAGGTAAAAATGATTAAGGTAAACATGAAAAATAGTATTATAAAATGGTATTTTGACAATTTTCCTATTTTTGAACATAATGTAATGTATGTTTTATATATATATATTAATTCAATCATACTCGTATAACTCCGGGCGTAGACCAGGTAAAATCTCTAGTAATCTTTAAAAGCTAAATAATATCTTGGTTTTCCTTACTACACCCCTCTTTTATTCTTCTCTTAAGCTTCACGTCAGTTGTTTTTTGCACTCCACAACTATATTGCACATCATCTCAACTGCAAATACGTATTTAATAGGCAAACCATATTATTATATAACCAAATGTCAATTAGACTCACAGTTAATAACTTTTGAGTTAAAATATGTCATTTGATCATGTTTTTTCTTGGGTTGGGAGAGTTTTCTCTCCACTAATTAACTAGTCACTAAATAAAGCTCTAAAGCATACTTTTGATATTTGAGAAACTAAATAAGAGCTTGGTTTTGTGTGTGTTATATCACAAGAAAAATAGGTACATGCATTGATCCTATAACTAAAAGGAAACCCAAAAAAAAAAAAAAAGAGGTTGCATGCCACACCAAAACAAAGACAAATTATAGTGAACAGATGTTGACATAAAACGAAAAATAAGAGAGTAGGTGGTGGTACGCTGTCGTTTGGTTTATCCTAAAATAACAATACAAACAAAAGTACACAACTCAGTCGTGCGAGGGACCCCGTATCTGACGGAGCTCTTTGCATGTCTTTTTAATCCTTTTCACGGTTGTGTCTTTCCTTTCTTCTTCGCCATATTTTAATTTTTTTTTACTTAATTTGGGGTATTCCAGGTTCATGGAGAGACCCAGACTAATCCTCAAAAGGAGGTGCAGTCTACGGATATACTCTCTCTTCGAGTATTTAAATAGACTCTAAAACATAGATCCATATCCGTATAAGGTGACAAGAATCGGTGGTTCGCCACCTCCTCGCATCGAACCCGTAAGCATGACAATTGACCCTCAAAATCCTTACCAAACGTGCTATTTTATATATTACGCCATATTTTAATTTTCGCTTTGAAAAATAGTACAATTATTATATAATGGCGAAATAATTTCATTTATTACATGAGTATGTGTGACGCTGATTTATGATCCAGCATAATACTACGACTTTAGTGAAAATCTTACAAAATACTTCCTCCGTTCCCAAAAAAATCCATTTAAAAAAAATGTTTCAAAAATATATTTTTTTACATTTTAATACATCAAGAAATAACAAATTAAAATTTTAAAATATTTATTAAAATTTAGAAAATAATTAACTACGAAAAATAATAAATTAAAATTTTCAAAGTGTTTATTAAAACTACAATTTTATATGTTTTGTAATTAGTGTGAAAATTAAAATATACGACAATTTAAAACAGAGAAACTTTTAATCATTGCACATATATATACTGTTGTGAAAAAAAAATGTATGCATTATTATTCATCAAAATTAAGGTGTTTCATTTAGATATCTTATACTGGTTTATCATAATCTAAACATTTTAAAATCACACAAAATTGTGATCAAATTTTGATTCAGAGAATCTGAATGTTTGCCTTAGTCAATTTGGCGTATTGCACTTTTAGTCTCTATCTTTTATATTTGAGAAATATCCAAAAAATCAATAACATGCAAATTTGAATTTAGACTATATGTTTGGTGTGATAAACATCAGAATTTAGGCCACATATTTTCAAAACTCTTAATCAACGTCTGATCATATGAGATGAATTTACATGACATATAACTCATATTTTCAAAACAAAAAAGTCATATTTATTGACAGATTAAACTCAACCGGATTTTCAGTTTTGTCATATTTCACGTGTCAGACAAAAATATCCAACTCCCATTACCCAAAATTTGAGGACTCTTGTACAAAAATAATCATAGTTAAAACTTAAAAAGTGTATAAATTAAATAAGAAAATGCATTTCCAAAAGAGCGATAATGGCGAGACCCTCCATAAAACCAATGCAATGCATGTACACATGTCTTCAAAAGGGTAGAAGTGAGAATACATAGAGAGAAAGTTACAACGTCAAGCAAACGCATTCTCATAGAAAACATGTCAGAAATAAAAAGCACCAAACCAAAGAGATAAAGTGTTATCTCTCTGCTTTTTTTAGTTCCTCCTACTGATTCCTTTTGTTTTCTCAATATTTGCAGAGTGTGTTTTGTGGTGGTGATAAATGATGAAGAGAGAGACGTTAAAAGAAGTTGGAATAGTCGGAGTGTTGGTCGGAGCTCAGGTGATTTACGCCGGAAACTCGGAGGTACTGAGCCAGGTCTTGTCTCTTGGAGTTGATCCTCTTCTTATTGCTATCTGCTGCACCTTTGCATCGTTTCTTCTCATCAGTCCTCTTGCTTTTCTCCTTGAAAGGTAATGTTTTATTTCATCACTACTCTTTGATTCCACTAAAAAAAATTTTAAACAATTTCTGTTTCATTTGGATTTTTGAAAACTGATTTGTTTTTTTTTTTTTTTTTTGGTGGTGGGTATAATATATGCAGGAACCTGTGGCCCAGCAGTCTAAGTTTCAAGTTGAAGACAAAACTGGTTTTGGTTGCTCTTGTTGGGTAAAGTCCTTTTGGTTTCTGCATGTTTTTTTGATTACCAGATGCTTAACTTTCTTTTAATTATTTATCATAACAAGTAACTCTGTTTTTGAAACAGAGTAACTCTGTTCCAGTGGTTATTCTTTGAAGGAATGAAACACACCTCTGCATCAATGGCCACCGCTATGCCTAATCTCGCTCCTGCTTTCATTTTCGTCATCGCTTGGGCTACTGGGTAAAACCCTTTTACTTTTCTGTTCATTTGATCTGTTACATATATAGAAATTAGAGCTTTTTAATTAATGGTTTTTGAATATTTGACATTGTTAAGGATGGAGAAAGTGAAGCTGAGTTGTATGTACAGTAGAGTTAAGATGGGAGGGACGGCGTTGTGTGTGATGGGAGCTCTCATTATGAGCTTAATGCATAGTAGTACAGCCACATCTAGCTCGCTCAAGGCTCTGCCTATTGTCCCTGACGACGTCGCTTTGGACAAGGAGAAGATCTTAGGTTGCCTCTGTCTCTTCCTTTCCATCTGCTGCTTGTCCTCAAGTCTTGTCCTCCAGGTTTGGCCTCATGCCTCCTTCTTAGCACAAGACCCATTGTATATCATTCACAGTTGGTTGTAATCTCTTTGATTGTTCTAATTAGGCATCCATACTAGTCGAGTTTCCGGCGCCTGTCTCTATGTTTTCAGTGGTGACTTTGATCGGTGGGTTCACCACGATAGCTTTGCAGTATGTTGTTAAGGGGACCATGGATATGGGAAGTGCATCAGTAATCGGTCTCAAGAACCTTGTGGGATATGCAGTGCTGGTACATATATATATTCCTCAAGAATCATATTATGGTGTGAAACATTTGAACATGACTGAAACATGTTGTAAGAATTTGTTTTGTAGGGAGGGTTGGTGAGTGGAGGAGGTTTATGTTTTAATGCATGGGTGATTAAGAGAAAAGGACCAGTGGTTGTATCTCTCTTTAGCCCTATTGCAACTGTGGTGTGTGTTGTTGTCTCTGCTTTATCCACGGATGATAGTTTCAACCTCGGAAGGTATCTCTTTTTGCAGTTTTTCTCCTTTCAAAGGATGATCCTTTGGGACATAAAACAAGTCGTTTATCTTCTTTCTTGTGTTTGTCTTTGTGAAATTAGCTTTGGGGGAATGGCCTTGATGTTTGGAGGACTGTACTTCGTTCTCTGGGCTAAAGGGAAAGAGGAGTGTGGAGAAGGAGATGAAGAAGAAGAAAGTGTGCTTCGAACAGAGTTTGATCTTGAGAAACCTCTGTTGCGTTAAAGTCTTGTTTTCTTAATGTTCATGTGAGTTTGGTTTATGTTTAAGGAAGTGAGATCAATTTTACTTTGTAGAATAGAATTATGTATATATTGTTGGACAACGTTCAATAGAACTATCATATACTTATTTGAAACAGCCAAAGTTTGTATGTTATTTTTCTTAACTTAGTATGCTGATTTATCTTCTCCCACTCCTCTTCTTGATTAGGACATAGTTATGGTATTTTGTTTTTGCTAAAAACTTAGGTCTTTGAATTTCTTATCCAGAGTATTTGGCACCTAACGATGGTCGTTCAAATTATAAACGTAAATTAGAGCTTCGTTAGTTCAAAAAAAATAAAATTAGAGCTTCATTTGTGCGCAGTTTTTACTTATTTCATACATTGATATTTATTTTTCATAATTAATGTTATATATTTTCAGATGTATTGTCATATAATTAATTATATTTAGAAGACCTGGACCAAATCATGTAATATGGTTATTTTATTACAAATATTCTAACTTAATTAAAATATATTGGTTATTTGAATATTTTTAGATTTTTATACATCAGAACCGAACTCATCTAGATCTGAGAGTATCCAACTCGAAATTCACACATAAATTTTTAATATCCAAACGAAACATAATTTCAAAACCCGTAAAATAATATTTGAAAGGAACACTCGAACTTGAATGGTTACTCAATATTCATACCTAACTGATTATGTAAACTAATAAAAAAACTTGTATTTGGTTAAATTAAGTGAAACCGAAAGAGTGTTTTATTTAGTAAAATAGTTATACGGAATAAAAAATTAATTGATAACAAATGTTATATACTTTTACTATTTTGATTTAGATTATTATTTTATTCACGTAAATATGCCGTTGATTTATGTGTTTGGTTATGTAGATTTTCTTTAAAATAAAAAGGGTTTTAATAAAAAAAACTAAACAAAACTACTTATATGCAAAATCTAGTTATTTTTATTTTTATAACTGGCACAAAGTTAATTTATTAATTAATAAAGAAATTTTTGTATTATTATTATGATTATATAATTAATGATGTGAGGTATTGTAAAGTAATAATTAATAAAATTATTAAACTGAATGAAAAATGAAAAAAATAATTAATGTAATAATTAGTTGGAAAAAAAATTAGTTCTATTTATATTTCGATTTTATCAATATAGATGATTAAAGCTCTTGTGCATATAGAGAGACTAGTACACGTGGTAGGGGTAAGTAAGTGCGTCTGTCAAGTTCAGCAAATCAGAACAATGATGTTTCCACACGGTTCATACGCATATGGGTGCATTATGCTACAGATCTCCAGTGGCTTGGTTACTTTAGGGGATGCACCTCTTGGTGGAGAGTAGTAAACGAGAAGATGGTTATGTTGTAACGGACGTGAGAAGGATTCGTGTCCCGAACTGAGTCATCTGTTTTTGGTTATCTAATAAATCAATGAACTTAATCATATGATACCGTGTGTTTTGTTAAAAAATCTATCAGTTTGAACAGTTGTCACAAGTTTCGAAAACGAATTGCTTTATTTGAACATGTATAAATAAAATGTTTGAACACATAATTAAAAAGTTGCTATGGATTTTTTTTTATAAAAGCCATATATTCGTTTTTGATTAAAGGAGCGTTTTACATAGTGTGGAAATATTTTTCTTGGATCATGCTTTCCGTTTAGAGAAAAAGTGATGGGTTTTGTTGTTCCCGGCGGTTCCTTTAAATATTGTTAAGCATTTTTCTTTTCTATACTATTATTTGCGAAGTGATTTTTCGCAATGGAACTCCCACGTTAAAAATTAGAGCGTTAATATCGTTTATGCCCTTAATAAATAAAATATATAAACTATGCAAAAATAAAAACGAATTTAAATAATTTTTATTAGATAAATAATTAAAATTAATAATAAACATTATCCAAAATCTAAAAATTATTTAAAATAAAAGATAATTCTGATATATATATATATATAATATGCCTAGCCAAATAATATCTTAAATTATGATAATCAAACACGATAACATAATATATATATATATATATATATATATATATTGTTGTTATCCAATACAAACTTTTAGTAAAAAGTTAAAATTAAAAAAAAAACAGAAAATAGAAAAAACATATCTAAATATTAATCAAGTAATTTTTTTATAATTAAGTGAATTTTAAGATTGATTTATTAATAATGAATATATTATATATAATAATTTTTACATAAAATTTAAATAAATAAAAATAAAATAAAAATAGTAATGTACATATTAATATGTAATTTTATAAAATATTTATGTTCGCATGTGCGGGCAACCCACCTAGTAGTCGATTATAGAAACAGATTCATTTGGATGAGAAATAATTTATTATTATTAGTAAATAGTAAAGCACACAGAATGTGTTTTTTTCGTCTGAAGAGTTATGAAGATTAAGATCGAAGCAAAGCTAAGTAGTTAACACTAGAGATTCCATTGTATTAGCCTCTTCTTTACTCAACTATTTATTAAAGTTTCAACAACAAAAATTCAAATCTTTGTCTTTACTATTCCTGGTAATGTATATTCTTTGATCAGCTTTTTAATAATAGCATGATTACCATGCTATATTAACAATTTTATGTGTTCTTGTGTACTATTTGTAGTGTATGATGACTATGCGATATTCGAGTTATAAATCCATGATGTTTTTTTGTCTCTTAATGTTGTTTATTACTCCATGTAACCATGTTTACTAGTATTTGATATCCAAATGTTGTGTATGGAACAAAACAGACGGTGATTATGGCAAATATGACCAGAGCCGTGCTCCCCCACTATACAAAAAAAAGGCAAGAGCCTCGGGCCACACATTTTTCACCAATATTTGGGGCCCCATATATTCAAAACACAGTCGTAGTTCATAGAGCATGAGGGGTGTATACATATATTTATAAGGAGCTCGATTGTTCATATATTTTGTTCTTTGCATTTTCGTTTGGTTCTTCTTAATAGATTCTATTTTTCTTAGACATATATAGTATATCTACAATCTCAATTATTTTATATAAAAAATTGTGAAAAATCATATTTTAGCCTTAGGGCCCTAAAAGTGTAGGCATGTCATGTCACTAAATACGAGAAATAGTTTTCTTCTGACCGATCACATATCAGTATAAACCATATATTTTGGAGTGACCAGAACTATGTATTTTATTTGGGCTAAAACCTTTTCGCTCTGTAGATATGAATGGATATGTTTGGAACAACACAAAATTAGGAGTATATTCACTTAAATCTGGTTATGACATACTCCGATCGATCAAACTGAATATTTCACATGATCTGGTTCGTGAACTAAGTATCACGAGCTTTTTCAGAGCCATGTGTGGAAGATAAATGCTCCAAGTAAGATGAAACATTTTTTGTGATAGACTATCTCGGGTTGTGTACTGACGACAGAGAGACCCACTTATAGACACTTGGGCACCGATAGGAGTTGTCCTAGATGTGCTGGTCCAGTTGAGTCGATTAACCATCTTCTTTTTGAATGCTCTAGCCTTGCAAGTGTGGACCTTAACGGACTATCCGTCCCTTCCAAGTTATTTCCCGAGTACATTTATATACCAAAACATGAACTTTCTATTTTGGAAGAGAAAAGAGATGGCTCCATTGAGACCACAATTGGATCTGCTGGTACATTTGGAAGGCGAAAAACGATAAACTCTTTAATGAGAATGTCGTATCCCCGATTGACACTCTTCAACTTGCAACTCTTGAGGCAGAATGTTGGAGAAAAGCTAACGAAAAAGAGGAAGCGAACGAGGATCATGAGGACCCTCCTACTACGGAGGTTAAGGCAGGGTCTCCTTGGATACCTCGAATCCCTACCTGACAAATTGATGCTTCTTGGATTGATATGGCAGTATGAGTGGCCTAGGGTGAAATTTTAAAGATCAAATGGGTTATGAAATTTTTGGATTACGTGCGTGCGACAAGAGCCTTTCAGCCCTACATGTTGAGATGAAAGGTTTACTTTTGACAGTTTTATGCATGAGAGACGTGAGGATAACCTCGATACGGTTTGCGACGGACTGCTCGGATCTATTGGATATGACGACGAACCTGATGGACTGGCCAGTATTCACGTCAGAAATTGAGTTGTTCCAGAGACTACATGAGGATTTTGAGGATGTGAGTCTAATTCATATTCCTCAGAATAGGAATGATCGAGCGGATTCATTAGCGAAGAAGCAAAACTAAAAATTATATTTTCTCCTATATAAATCAAACACGGATAGACGGAAATGCTCTTTCGAAATTCGATTCGTCTGTCCAACACTTGATTTATATTTAAATGGGTAGTTGATAAAAAAAAATAGGAGAACATATGAGAAACCAAACTCATGTGTCATTTATATTGTTGGTACTCAAACTCGTGATATTGAATGTCAGCTTATATACCGATGCAACTATTGTTACGAAGATAGCATTTTGCCAGATTTGTTATTGTTATTTAAAAACTAAATAAAACAAAGAAACCAACCAAATTATAACATTGAACCAATACTTGTCTTCCTTTTTGTTGTTAAAGCAACCAATGGTAATTTGGTAATACATTGATAAGGGCTATAATCCTAATCATGAAGACATGAACCATTTGTATGCTCAATAAGACTGAGGTGACTAATGAGCTGGCTTCCAGTGCAACCATATTGAGAAGATTACTATCTTGGAACAGTGACCTAGCATAGAAGAATATGGGAAAATGTACATCGGAGATACGCAGATATTTGAATATATATGTACAAGAAAACCTAAATGTATTTGAGCCAGCCGTCGGAAAAAGAGTGATATCACATCACTCGACCAATAAAACGCAAGTTAATTTTTTTACTGAGTGAGTTTTTTGTGAGAGAAACAACTCTTGTTGCTATGTGATATAGGAATTGATTAGTCATAATATACGAACTATGTATAATCACATAAAACTGATTGAACAAATTTTTTTAGAGTTTAAATCATTTCTAATAAAAATATTTGTTGGATAAGAAACTCTATCATACAGCTTTCAAATTAATCCACTTTCAAGGTTTTTCACCATTTATTTAAAAAGTGAAAAATATTTCAGTCTTAATATGTTAAGATTGTTAAAACTGCAGTCATAAACAAAATCCAACCCCGGTTCGAAAATTCAAAATAGTTAGACACCACTAATCATTACTTGAACCCATCACAAAGTTGTTTTGTCTTTTTATTTTATTGAATTAGTATAATCAATAATCTCTGTCGCAAATAAAAGAATGACAGCCAGTAGTTCTTGGTTCAGCTAAACCAATTGGAATTGAATGCAAACCATGTCATGTTTTTAAATAGATAACGCAAAACATGTAAAATAACTAATGAAAAATGGATTCAGAAACAAACTTCAATTAGGCTTCACATTCCTATAATACGAAATTTATTATAACAATATACTTCTCTGAATCTGAACTAAAAGTCTTGTAGAGATATTAATCTTCCTCTATAAAAAAGAAAAACAGAATAATATAAGCACAAGGTTAGATCTGCGATAGTGTAGTGGTTCCATGACACGGAAATGAAAAGAAAAATACCGGCCCGGAGGAAAATCAACTTTTAATACTTGGAATGGCTGAACATACGTGGACTTTTCAAGTCATCATTGTGTAGTCATTCACCAATGGGTCGACCATCGTATGTTAGATGGTATGGTACCAATCGATTCACAGTGATATACATGTGATCTTTATTTTGATAGTTTCGTTTAAATCATTCTAACTATTAAAACTCATTAGTCATTGCCATCAAAGTTATTTAAACCGTTAAAACGACATTCCAGCATCAAAATCTCAACGCCTAATTAAATCAATGTAAACTAGTATTGTATATCATTTCAACCTCGACCCTTCAACTGACTCTACCATTACAAATCCTTTAACTAACCCAACCAACATGATTCACACTTGTCACACATAATTTGCTATTTTTTGTTTTGTTTTATCTTTACTTTTTTGGTTGTTCAAATACTTCCTTTTAATACCGGAAGATTTTGAACCTTGAACTGTCTGAAACCACTTCATATAATATTAGCAATACTCATCATGCTATCTGTGAACTTTATTTATGATGTTTTTCATCTGAACGAACGACAATTAACTATCATTTTTATTAACTTTTGCAAATCCTTTATTAAGCTTAAGAACTCATATAATGCATTCAGAACTCAGAAGTGTCTAATCAATAAAAGGCAAAGCAACAACTTTCTTTTTGTGCTTTGTTGTCTCCTTTCTTAATCTACTTTTATTTTCTGTGAATAAGAAGATATGTAACTCCAGTCACAATATTTACAAAACCAAATATTAAAAATTCCAAAAAAATAAAATAAATAATATTAAAAATTCCAACATTTCGTATTAATTCGAGATTCTATATACTGAGTGGTTATCGTTGTCAGTCGAATTGAAAAATAGAATAGTTTTCTCGAAATTGCTATACTAAAAAAAGGTTATCTTTACGTATCATTAGTAGAAGTTATCGTATGGACCAAAAAGTCATTATTGTTAATTTTGGGGTTTTGTGAAAAAGAGAGGAATGCTTGTTACCTACTCTTATTAACTTCTCTGTCTCTCTCTCTCTTCTCTACAACAACACTCTCTTCAAGCAAACTTGGGACAAAGAAACTTAAAAGTCTTCTTAAGTTTTCTTTTGGCAAAAAAAAGAATGCAAAAGCACAAATGCAAGCTCTGTTCCAAGAGTTTCTGTAATGGAAGAGCACTTGGTGGTCACATGAAGTCTCACTTGGTCTCACCACACACACCAACTCGGAAGAAACTCGGTGACTCGGTTTATTCCTCTTCTTCTTCCTCATCAGACGGTAAGACTCTGGTCTACGGGTTGCGAGAGAACCCGAGGAAGAGTTCCCGGGTCTTCACCGTTTACAACAGCGAGACCGAGACCGAACCTGAGTCCGTGGACCCGGTTCGGAAACTGGGCAGAGCAGAGGTTTCCAAGAAGAAGAAGAAGACCAAGAAGAGGAGTAAGAAGCAGAAGACGAGTCATGTTAACTCGAACGAGTCTCAAGAACCGGCGAGTTCTGTCTCCGATGGTTCTCCGGAGCAGGACTTAGCCATGTGGTTAATGATGTTATCCAGAGATACAAGAGAGGTTGGACTGAAGAAAACAGTTTCTGCAGCGGAAGAGATGAAGCCGGAAAAGATACATTTCCCGGAGCTCCGCCGATGTGTGATAGATCTGAATCTTCCTCCGCCGCAAGAAAGCGATACCGTCACCGTAGTTTCAGCCATTTAAGAGATTTGGCTTTCTTCAAGATCGTTTATTCTTTTTAACTAGAAAACGTTTAGTGGGTTGGAATCTTCGGACTATCTTTATCAAGCAATGTACTTTTGATGTAAGACAACAGACAACCCAAGAAACAAGTTCTGTTTTGTTTCTTGATTTCTTCTTCAAAGTCATGGATGATAATTTATTGTTGGATTCTTGTTATGTTGTTTTGATATTTGAAAATCTTGAGATGATTCTTTTGCATGAGCTTTGGATCTTGGATCTTTGGTTTATTAATGTGTTTTGAAAGAAACTATTTAATTTAGCTGCATATTTTTTATGACACAAGTGTGTGCTCGGCTGCTAGCTTTTTTTAAAATAATGTGAATATTATTCTTGTCACGTATATCATTGGGTGTGTTGGAATAACTATGACAATGTGGTAAATACATAATAAATCATCCAAGATATCAGATCATGGATATTCAAATATCTCGATAAGTGAGATATCTAAACCCAGAGAACAACTAAGATAATTTATCTCCGAAACAGATGCAACATAATTTTTTTGAATATGGGTCTATATTCACCTTATGGGTTACTACATTTTACTAGTGTTTTATAACAACAAAAGTACATTCTGTTTCTTAATGATTTTTAGTGGGATAATTTTATTTGAAATTTCTTATTCCTTAGAATTCCATGAAACATTTACAGTTACGATAAGGAATTTTAAACCGTTTCACATATTCGATTTTCAATATAAATAAATAAATATCTTTCCTATTTTCCCTATTATGTTTCACATCTATGTGGAACATTACTATTCCATAAATAAAATTTAAAATTACTATTCTATTAATAATTTTAACTTCATATAACACCCAGTTAACAAAATAAAAATTTCGGAAAAAATTGTTTCACAAAGATACAAAATTTTGTGTCTGTTTTATAAAAATATGTAAATTTTTAAAAATTAAATTTATTAAATTACTATTGATTTAACTTCCTTAAAAATCATTAATCACAAAATGATGCATTTATGTTATATATATATATATATTGTGTTTTTAATATGTGTGAATAAATGAAAAAAAAATTATTTTTCTGAAATAAATGACAAATCATTCAGTATCCTATTTCAGATTCCAAAAATAACTGTTCATTTTATTCGTCTGTTTTTAAAAAAAAAGATAACCAGTTAAAACCGTAATGTATATTTTAACCAGTTAAAATATACATTATTTCAAATATAATTGTTTCTATATTCTACATTTTCTGTTTATTTAATATTGTATAACTAATTATTATGTATTGTAATCTTATGACTTTATAAATATATTTACTTTGTGTAATTAGCAATACTTTTTGAAGAAAATATGCCTATTTTTAATTAAACAGTTTATGTTATGAAAGGAATAATATTATTTTGTTTGGTTCTTTACTTACTCGTACTAGTTTGTGTCGCCAGCTGCATCTGTAACTCTGTAGAGATAGTGTTTTATACCACCAATACCGAACCATTTATACCACAAAGACAACGGGACACAACACCTTTTTTTATGGGCATCATTTAGTAAGTTCCTTATTTATTACAGAAATATCCCTGATCCTATCTTTAAATCACGTTCATGCATGTTTACAAGTTACCTGACTTTCAGAGTTAAATAAACATTTATCCACTGACGGATCGACACCATAATAACTGTAACTTTCAAAGAGAAAAGCTGGAGGGAGAAGAGTTAATTATGTTTGTCTGAACAAAAAACATGTGGCATTACCTTTTGCGCTTTAAGCTTCCGATGGAAAATGTGGGCCAAGTGGGCCGAATCATACAATAAAAATATATGAACCTTAATTGCAATTTTGGTGAAGTTTTCACACAAAATATTCATATGTAACTCAATAGGGTGATCTAGACGTGCCGGGCCATCCGGAGAAAACGAGTGCAGTAGCATTTAGGAAAACCTCACTTCAAAGCGACTTGTCTCTGGTGAATCTGAATAGGTTTTAACCCTCCAAATCTGAAAAGCTTAGTGGGCTTTTTATGGGTCCTATTTAGAAATCCTCAGCCATTGACGAAGGCCGCTGAATTACAAAAAGATACAAAGTTTTTTTTTGTCAACATATTTCATTGGCCCAATGGGCAAGCATACAGAAACACAAGAATTACAAAAAGCCCAAAATTACATTTAAACCTAATCGGTTACAGATGTTTAGAGCATCATTATTGGGGTTTCTCTAGTGGGTTTCTTAAGCTGTGGGACCCATGAACAGCGTAAGGATCGGTTACAAAAACTATAGATTTTTTTTTTTTTAACACTGGTTAATTATGCATTACAAACTCTGAGAAATATTACATAGACGATATTACAGCCGACAATTCTACCTGCCTTATGCGGATTCACGTCTGACTGCATCACCCTGAGCCGCCCTATGAGATCCATTCCTGCCGGTATATCTTATGTCATGCTGAATGAATATCTCATGTAAGCCTTTTCTCCAATAATCTGCATAATTCGCCATTCACCTTCTCCGTGAGTTGAAACCCTCTTGGTGTAGAAACTGCATAGTCTGGGATTTGAACCCCAGACCTGGTGTAGAAACCTTTAAACCTTAACCACTAGGCTACGGTGTTTCCACAAACTATAGATTAAGAACCGGTTTTTATGGATTTCTTACACTGTTCACGGGTCCCACTGACACGTGGCGGCTCACGATTGGTTCACTTAAAAAAAAAAAGTAAAAAGAAAAAAAAAAAAACAAGAAACCCAAAGGGTTTCTTGCATTAATGATGCTCTTAGAGCATCCCATTAGGGGTTTATCCCCTCAAACTCTCCCATTTTTCAAGAAAAAAAACTAATAAAATATTTGTGGACCCCACATAATTTATAAACTTCCCTTCCAAAAGTTCTTCCCCATGAACCTGTATCACAACTGTTTCGCGGACCCCACGCCGCGTGGCAACCCGCGATTGGTTCAAATATATATATATATATATTTTTTTTTTTTAAAAAAATCAAACGAGAAAGGAAAAAAATTTATTTTTTTTGCCTTGGGAATCGAACCCCCACAGTTTCACTGATGGGGGTGCTCTAACATGCGTTGAAACAGTTGTATCCCACCGATTTACAAGGCCACGTGTCAGTTGACCAAGAAGCGGCACATGCATTGACATCAGCCTGTCACCGTCGTCGCTGAAGTTTCCTCCGCCGCGATTCCACCATGTTCACCGCATCTCCTTATCGACTCTAAAGGGCTTCAACATGTGCTTCTGAATTATTCCTCTACTATATCGCCTTAGCTCCTAACATCAATCCCTTATCACCATCTTCTTATAGCACTAGAGAAACTCAAAGATTAGAGAGATAGATTATATGCTGAGACGTCTAATAAGACCCCAACTTTACTTAATCTAATCTCTAATCCAACGAGTATCTCCCATCTTCTTGATTCTCATCCAAAGAACACTTCACGCCAAGCACTTTTCGTAGGCCATAAAGCATGAAGATTTAAAATCTATGGAAGAAAGCAAGCAGAGAATAATGAAAGGAAAATTGATACAAAGCCATCGGAATTTTAGAACAAGCAGACGTAGAGGATAAGACCGGTCAAGCTGGATGTAAGACTTTATTAAAACTCAATTCAAAACCGGAGAAAAGATAGAGCTTAAAGAACTGCACATGTTTATTAAGTTGTTTCTGCTGATTAATATTATTTCCGTTCTATTAAGATAAGATGTTTTCGAAAAAAATTGTTTAACAAAGCTAGTTTTTTTTTATATGTAGAAATTGTAAACTTATAAAAAAAACTTATTGAGGTTATTAATTAGTAACAGTTAAAACTCATTAAAATGATAATCGTAAAATTCATTAATTACTATTGAGTTTGCATATATATATATATATATATATATATATATATATATATATCTATATGCAAACATTAAAAAATCTATAACAGAGTTAGTATTATAAAGAAACAAAATAAAAAACTTGTTTTCCAAATGAGTTCAATAACACATCGTCAAGGACACGTTTCTCTTACAGTTTGTCGTTTTCACATGACAAGTCCGTCCCTGTCACCCTCATTGCCTTCTCTTCCCTCTCCAATAAACTCAATAAAGATCCAAAACCCAGAGAAGAAACCCTACTTAACTAGCTGCTAATTAACTTTTGAAAGTCTCACAGAAAACTTCTCTCTAGTCTCTTAATCATGGTCGTCCCTCTTAGTTCAATCCCTCCATCTCGCGGTAAGATCGTCTCAAACCATCCTCAGATCTCACATCTCCACTCAAATATGTCGCTTACTGTTTTATTTGGATGGAGCAGATGGGTTTTATGCTATCAACAACCAGTTTCTAGCAAACGGACCAAAAGGGTTTCAGGAGCTGAAGACGTTGGAGAACGAGGACATGTTTCTTCGGATTGACTTTCCCGGCGTTCCAGAAGACGGCGTGAAGGTTGTGGTTGATTCAACCAAGAAAGCTGTGACCGTCTTCGCCCACGCACCAAAGGAGCTCAAACACGACTCCTCTCCTCGGAACTACCTCTACACTACAGGGCTTGTCTGCAAATGCTGCGAGATTTCCGCCGTGGCCGCACACATGTCCGATGGTGTTCTCAGGCTTCTCCTCTCCAAGACTCAAATCTCAACTCAACACCCACGTATTATCAAACCCCATATTTTATTTTATTTTATTTTTCCTTCTTTATTTATTTGTATTAGTTATATGAATGTTTGTTGTATTTTTCTGATAATAAAGTTTTATTGGATCTTGATTTATATTTCCTTGACTAACTCTTTAGTTTTGTTTCTTATCTATAGTTGTGGTCAAAGATCACTGTGGGATGGGTTCTCACAAACTTCCCCATGGCACAGATCCTCATGGTATTTACATGCTTACGTGGAGTTTGGTTGTTGTAAAGTGAATATATATTAATTTGTTGTTGTTGTGTGGAAGACAAGATCCGGAGTTAACGGGTCGGATATTGCAGCCACACCCATGGGTGAACCAAGGATCTTTGATGGCTTATGAGTCGAAGCAGCTGCAAAACGGATGCTTATACGTTCGTGTAGATATGCCAGGTGTTCCCAAAGAGAGGTTCACGGTCTCTGTCAAGAGTGGGATAGTGAAGGTGACTGGTGACGCTCCTGCCGTTAGTCATGACTCAGGTGGCCGGTTCTATTCTGGTGAAGTGGCTATGCTCTCCACTCCTATTGATATTCCTATCCGTCAGATCAAAATAATTAGCAAGGATGGTGTGATTCGTCTAATCATCCCTCCGGCTTGATTTTGAATCGATGATGTTATGTAGGGATCTCTTTTTTGAGGATGATGTTTGTTAATTTTGAGATATGTCGTCTTATGAGTTAGATAGACCCTAAGAAAGCTTTGGATGCTTTCCAGTAAAAAAAGACAAGATCTTATGCGTCAGATCAAATCAAGAAAGTTTAGTGTGATGTTTCAAGTTGATAGGAGTTTAAGCTACCAAAACAGTTCTCTAACCCAATGATGAAACAAGTTAATTGACATCAACCACATTAGTATCGAAGTTGTAACTTCAGTGTCTGTATATTACCATCAAACCAACGAACAAACATTCTTCTCTATGCTTGAAAACTCGCTAAATTTAGGAACCGGTAAGTTATTGATGTCTAGTATCCTCATATATCTATCACACTAAAAATCTATCAAGCACAAGCATCAACTAGGAGCTATTCGGACACTAAAGGGATATAATCAAAGGGAGGTGATGGAACACATAATCCACTCATAAATTAAAAATATTGTTTAATCTAACTTATCGAACAAATAATGAGTAATTCAATATGATTCAGAAGTGGGAAAAAAATTGTGCTTCTTCTTTTTTTTGAACAAAAGAAAATGTGCTTCTTATTGATCAAGAATGTCAATACAATTAGGAAGAATAGAAAATATACGATCGTTAGTAAATACTCGATTGGTCTCTGAGGCCTGCTGGATCCCTTCCTTCTTCTTCTTGATCTTTTTATAGGTGGTTGTACGTGAATTATAACGGAGGCTTGATCTCCCATGTATATCCAACACCATCCATGTCTTTTTTTTTTAATGTTTTGATGTCTTTTTACATTTTCAATTGACTAGTGAGGTCGATAACACATCCATTTACGTATATTTTTTATACTACTTTACAAGATTCCCAATGGGATGGATTTGAATTTTTCGGTTTGCGTTGGTTTTGATCTCCTGTTTCCGATTCGAGGCCTATTAAGAGCCATAAACACGAAGTAGCTCTTGAAATATTTAACGGGCTTTTAATATAAGGCCGATTAATTACCAAACTGGGCCTCAAAACTTTTAAAAAATTTAAAAGCGACTTGTCAATTCCATTGCTACCCTTCCTTCGTACTCTTTTTCCAGCAGTTAGAAGGGGTAAATATGTCATATGACATGCAGGAAACGTGATCCTGGCATATGCGGTTCTTCTTTTTCCTTTTTGGGAGGCAGTACTAACCTGCACATCTCCCTCGTACATCGATAGTAAAGACTGACGGTTACGATTGTTTTGTTCCACTACCAACTAATACATACCGTCAGATTATCTTCGATGTTTTAATCATAGTGCCACGTCAGCTGAGGAGTATAGATACTACTATGTAACAGCTGTACACAATCTCTTGCGGCAGAACTTTCGTAGGTTTGTTTATTTTGTGTCTATCTTCAACTAGATCGTTGAGTTCTAGAGAAGTGTTTTGGTCCAAAGAAAAGCTTTCGTCTTTGTAATCAACAGGTTCGATCATAGACCCTTTTTTAAAACTTATCCCAATCTCGTACTTCGTTTAGATTACTTTGTTTAGATCAATCGATTTAGGTTCGAGTATGTTAGCTTTAGGAGAGTCTCTATGTCTGAGACAAAAAAGGATTTTCTTGATTCATGGGCATTTTAGATTATAGTGACTGAACTCTATAACTAAGAGATAAGATCGGTTGTTTTGATGGTTTGTCTGATTGGCTTCTTGATGTATCTATAGGGTGTGGAAGAAAGTAATGGCAAAAAGCACGTTCAAGCAAGAGCATGACCTAGGTTTTGATCCGACCCTTGTTCTTGTTTTGGTGTTTGATTCCGAAGGCTCTTTGCTTTTTGATCTAATGATGATCCTCTTTTTTATTTGAACGTTCAGAGAAGAGAAGCGCAGAGGCTGCTCGGATTAGAGAGAAGTATCCAGATAGGATCCCGGTGAGAGCCTCAGTGTTTTTCTTATACCTTGATGATTAGCATATTGTCTCCTTTTCTATTTTTGGACTAATCCTTTGTGTTTCACTGAGTTTATGCAGTCTTAGCTGTTGTTCTGTTTCATGTCCCTGCAGCCATATCTTATGTTTTGTAGATAGCATATAGGCTTTAACTAACGGATGGTTATCAAGTTAGTATGTACCTGTTAGGTTCATGCTTGTGATAAATATGTTTTGGCACTGTATCAACTATTACATGGAGCTGTTTGATTTTGATTTGGAATGTGATTTTCTGAAGCTCAATGTTATTAATTGATGCTTGCTTGGTTACATTTACGACTCGATGAGTTGATTTGCATAATTCATAAGTGCTTTATGATTAATGTGGTTGAAATGAGACTTAAGTGTATCTGTATGTGGGATCCAGGTGATTGTTGAGAAGGCTGAGAAGAGTGATATACCAACCATCGACAAGAAAAAGTATGCATATTGTATTAGTATCAATCTCATTAACGGACCTGACTTGTAGATTGATAACTAAGCTTTTTATTTGTTTTTGGTAGATACCTAGTGCCGGCTGATCTGACAGTGGGGCAATTCGTTTATGTCATTCGCAAAAGGATCAAACTGAGTGCAGAGAAGGCTATCTTTATATTTGTGGACAATGTTCTTCCTCCAACAGGTTAAACTTCATAGATCTCTACTGTCATCTTTTAACACAATCAGCAGTGACAAATACAATGACACTGATGTTGATAACACTTTGCAGGTGCGTTGATGTCTGCTGTGTACGAAGATAAAAAGGAGGAAGATGGGTTCCTCTATGTCACTTACAGCGGAGAAAACACATTTGGATATGAATCTCCATAGATCTCTTGCTGGATATTTCATTGCATCTCAATCTCTATTTCGCTGAATACATCATCTTCTTATTAGTTATTTAAGCAAGCAAGCAGCCTATGTACTTCTCTAAAGACGTTCGGTTGGGCGTTAATGTGTACAGAAAACATGAAATAATGTATATAAACTATGCTCTAATAATATCTTTTAGTTCTTCAAATAAAACATATTTTATATGAATCATCCTCACAACTTGATAGCGTGTTATGTCTTTCACTCTATTAGCCAGCATCACAAGAGCGCACATGGTAATTAAAAAGGCACAGAGAAGGCTTATAAGCCCCGAGTAAACAGAACAGCAGCACAAGGAACTGTACCACGTGGCATACACGGTTGAGAATGGCCGGTGATGATAAGAAAAGGGTCCCACATTGTCGTTGAAGGAGAGATGATGAGGAGGAGGCGGTCGGACCATGCTGTCTTGTTCAAACTTCTTAGACCATGATTAAAGGAGGGTCATTAACGAGCTCATGAACAGTGTAGAAGTCGGTTACAAAAACTACTAAATAAGAATCGGTTTTTAAGGGTTTTTTACACTGTTCACGGACCCCACTGACACGTGGGGGTTCACGATTGGTTCATTTAAAGAAAAAAAGAAAAAAACAAAACAAAAAAAAATTAAGAAACCCATATGGGTTTTGGGGTTAATTATGCCCTTAAACCCTCAAATACCGATTTTTGTTTCCTTTTTTTTTGTTGAACTTGTCAAAAGTTTCAGCTAAGATATACATTTAGTTATGAGCCTATGAATCTTGAGAGACTCATAACATAATATATAGTATTTAGTCCAAAGACAGTCCTAGTAAGGCTTTGGTAACTGAGTTAACGTTGATGTTAACATTAGTATGTTCAATAGAGTCCTAATAAGAAGATGATTATCAATTTGTCATCGTCAACTAGGACTTAGGAGAGTGAGTGATGAGAGTTAAACTACCGTTGAAATTGTAACAGTTGGATACTATAGTGATGGATTAGAAGAGGAAGAATAAGCTTAGTAAATGGAAGAAGAAAGAAAAATGAGATATTGACCCCCACGAAGACTCAAGTAGACAAAAGGTTTGGGTGATCAAGACACCCACTATACATACGATATATATATATATATACGTATATTTAATGAAGAAATGAAGGAGAAAATATATGTGAAATAGATAGACAAGAGAGAAGGTAAAAGAAGAACAAGAGAGGAACAAGGGCATGTTGTGATAGTGAAGGACCCCCTCCCCCAACCTGCATTCAATGCTGGTCTTACTCTCTCTATTCTCTTTCTTCTGCCTACAAATACTCCTCTCTTCTATTCTCTTCTCTTACACTCAATACATTTCAAACTATAGTTGTCTTGCTCTCACCTCACTATATAAAGACACAGCATATAGTATCTGAACAAGAAGTGAGGTCATGTCTTGCTCTGTGAGGAGTGGGCTCGCGTTAGTGTTTTGTTTCATTCTTCTGCTTTTGTCTTCCAACGTTGATTATGCCACTGCTCGGCGTCTAATGTTTCACAAGCATCAACACAAGGTTGCTTCTTTGGTACAAGACGTCATCCATGGTGGAGAGAGGATGAGGGTGCTAGCTGGAGTGGAGAGAGGGGAAGAAGTAGTAGTCATGGATTATCCTCAGCCTCATCAAAAGCCTCCCATCCACAATGAGAAGGCTTAATTATATATCACACATCATATACTGTCATGCATTCACTATGTTGGTGGTTGTAAATACCCTTTTGCCATATAAATATATTTCATGACCAACGTCTTTTGTTATTTTCTGGAATGTGCTCATTATAGAACTTTTCACCGCCATTTTAGCTCTAAGTAGCTTCAGTAGAACGTAACCAACATGGTCATTCATTACAAAGAAGACCAATGTCTGTCTGTGAGAGGTACAAAACCCTCACTGCCAGCTCAAATCTTAGCTAACGGTAACATGATTTGACAAAGAGTACCGACCATATACTTCTGGTCTACTTATCATGAATGACATGAAGAATATTGTTAAGCAGATTCCAGCTTTCAGCTACAAGCAACAACGAATGGTTTCACAAAATCAAGGAACTCAGATGTTCTGACACCAAGCTTCAGATCAATCTCTCCACCTCCCAACCAGAAGAAGTCCGGTCTAAGTTTGGTTATGGCCTCATCCAGTATTACCTGACATTTCCAAAAACGCATCCAACTCATCAGTGTTCCAATACAGGAAACCAGATGTCATTTCATACATATCTCAAGTACACGAACTTCCAACTCTATGAATACTAAGATTATTTAAGCACTTCAACAAAATTAACGACATTTAAGCCTCTCTTCCTGACGCCCATTACTAACTCTGGTATGAATACTTCAAAGAAGGTATTGAACTATCAACAGGGAAATTACAAAAGACAATGAGTGGGACAAACACTTATCAGTAGCTGGCTCACAAGAAAAACTCTTAACTAACCTTATGTCCGTATAAAAAGCAAACAGTGTTGAAACGTACCACACCACCATTACAGACTAAGGTAAACAAGCAAGACAAAAAAAGTAGCTGTGTAACCCATTGGCCATTGTACCCTTCAGGGCCTCTGTGACAATTAGGACAAGAAAAATAGACTGTGATGTCTGGAAAACGCTTGGCAAGCACATGTGTGTGAAAGGGAAAACTCTCTGTAACTATTTATAAACACAAAAGACAGCACAAAACTGTTTTGTCTAGGAGAAGAAACACACAAGTGGGTAGAGGTTACTCTCATGATACTCCCCATATCTTAAACATGTCTAATATGTAACTGTTTATTGTAGCAGAAAAAAGCAAGCACCAAGAGATAATTAACAGAACATTACAAATAATACAGGATGCATAAAGGTAGCTCAGCTTCTACCATGGAAACAAAACTTACCGGTATGCTTGTCTTCATCCCAACACAGGTGACCGCATTGTGCTCAAACCCAGTCAGTTCAATCGACGTCTCCTCGGGAGCAAGTCTCACTACACAAAGATTAAAAAAAAAACTTCAACCAACATATAGACTTCAACATGTTAATAGCTATCTCGAGATCTCATAAAACAAGAACCACTAACAATTAAATCTTTTCTTTGGGATCTTGCCCTCGTTTAGTGAATAAAGAAAGTTCTTCACTGCTTCCGCATTGAATCTAGCAGTATACTGCCATGGTCAGAGATGAATACAGTTAGAAACGAAAACAAAGGTGTGAATGCTGTTCTGTAAGAACCATACCTGAACCACAACTACATAGTACTTTGAGTTGTTGCGATCACTGCAATCCAAAACATTTGATGAAGCTTGAGTATTAACCTGCATTTAGTGACGAAACCCATATGAAAAGGAACAACCTTTATAGCATGAAAACTCTATCTGAGGCAAAAATATATAAACTTTTTTGATATTCAAGTAAAGCGAAGGAGTAGACTTGAGACGTACCAGAACAATGCTCTTGCAGAGATGGTGGACGGAGGAAGCGCCGAGAACATCGCGGCGGGTTTCAAGAGGCCAGTCGTAGTAATCGTGAGAAACCCTTTTGAAGGAGAAGTCGTTAACGCCGCCGGAACGGAGAATGGCGGAGAGGCGAGACACTGTTTGACTTTCATCATCTGATAGAGAAGGTGACGAACTCTCAGGGAGAATAGAGCTTTCGAGGACTGAGATTCTACGGAGGATATCGATTTGGAGTCTCTCAAGCTCCGCCGCCGCTGCAGCCTCCTCCATCTTCTCTGTTCCGATTTACCCTTCCTCGCCGTAAGAAACTCTTGTGATCACATGGGGTCGTGTTTATGGTAATTAAGAAAGGGCGACGATTATCTGAGCCGTTGATTTTATGATCACATGTATTCGTGTCTACGGTAGATTAGAAAGTGTCAGGATAATCTGAGTCATTAATTTATCTGGTGTTCTTTCAGATGGGCAATAAAACTCCGATCTAGGATCCTTCCGTTGACACATTAACATCAACATTTTTTTCTTTCTTAAACACATATAAGATCAACATAATAAGAGGAAGAAACACTAGAGTTTGTATGATATAAAACGAATTAGCAAACCTTAAATGATTTTCATTTGGTTCGATGGTAACCTTGAAGATGGTCATGGATACAATAGACCGTTTTCACGAAAACAAAATTGTTAGTTTTTTGTTGTTGTGTGAGAAAGCATTCTCTTGAGATTGATTTAAGTAGATGCAACACCATTACAAAGAGATCTTCAGAGCCATAGTCAAAGTAGTTCCAAAGCAAATATTTAAAGATGAGTTTTTTTTCTAGGGTTAGGGGTGATTCTATAGGTTTACCAACCAATAATATTTAGTTATTTCAAATTTAATATCTTTTAAAAAATTTTAAAAAATAATTAAGATTTGTGAAATTATATTATATTTTTAAAATAAAAAATAGTAGTAATTACCAAAAAAAGAATAATAATGTTAATACCGTTAGCAAAATACTAAATCCTAAATTCTAAATCCAAAACCACAAATTCTAAACCCTAAATCCCGAAACCTTGGGTAAACCTTGAACCCTTAAATAAATCCTAAACACTAAACTTTAGGTTCTTAATCCTAAACCCTAAACTTTTAATCCTAAACCCTTGGATAAATCATAAACTCTAGATTTTAGGATTTGCTCAAGGCTTCAAGGTTTACCCGAGAGTTTAGGATTTAATGTTTAGGATTTAGTGTTTAGGATTTATGGTTTGGTTTAGGGTTTAGGATTTGGGATTGAGAGTTTAGTGCTTAGGATTTACCCAAGGGTTCGGGGTTTACCAAAGGGTTTGAGGTTTACCCAAAGATTTAGGATTTAGTTTTTTGTTGATGGCGTTAACTATATTAAAAAAAATCTTTTTTGTGGTAATTAACTACTACTATTTTTATTTATTTAAAAACATAATATAGTTTAACAAATTCTTTTTTTTTGTTTTCTTTTTTAAAAGATATCGAATCTAAAATAACTAAATACTATTGATTGGTGAACCTACAGGTTCACCAGGGAGTGAACCCAATAAAAACTCTTTAAAGATGAGTACATGGGTTACATAGGTAAATATAACACCTCTCAGGCCCGTCTTTGGGCATGGGCAAGTGGTGCTTATGCACAAGCCCAAAATAGTTTTACAAATTTTTATTAAGAGTTTAAAGCACTTTTTTAGAAAATAAGGGTCTTTTTAGAATTTTGTTTTGTTTGTTCTTAAACTATTAGAATTTTCATAGGGCCCTGAAAACTAATGAGACATGCACCTCTATTCATTTTTCCTTTGTTAATGAATCCGAACAAACATTTTTGTTTTCTGAGGATAAGAATCAAATTCACACTTTCAAATTATCTTGCAAAAGCGAAACACATCTATCTCTAAACTAAAGATCAACAATTTCATTAGGTTTATATAGATCCACTAAATCTAAGTAGTATGTCTCAAATAGGATCAAGAGGACTTGCATATCTCTCATACACGACGTTTTCCAATGCAATCATCCATCTCCGCATGTAAGGTCGAGATGTTTGTGTTGCAACAATGAAGTCCGAATGATTCAACACTCATTCAATCCTTAAGACTCCACTCTAAACCACTAACTCGGTCATTATCAATCCATGAGGTATTAATTTAACAAGTTGGGATTTGAGATATCCAAAGGGAGTTACCTCAATAAGTATGTTGAGAAGATTTTTGGGATCCTTCTGCTCTTCCTCTTTTAAGTTCACCATTCTCTAACATTATGTTTCAAGAGAAACAAATTTGAGAGTGTTGACTAGAGAGATGTATTTTCCATTATAAATTTTGTCGTTCTTGTCTTTGAATGTACAAAATGATCTATTGAAAGGTGTTAAATTGTGGTTCCAGTAGAACAACCTTTGTTCTCCTCAAAAGTAAAAAAATCATGTTTTTTTCTATAATTGTACTCGGAAGGTAATATGAAAGAGATAAAATAGTGTATTCATATGTCAAAACAAATTTATTTGAATAAGAAATAAATGTTCAATGTAGGTGCTTTGAGAAACTTGTAAAATTTCAAAAACTGGTTAAATGTACAAAGTAACAAATACACTTATATTAAAACTGAATTTGATTTTAGATCTGTTAATTGGAGTTCATATCCATTAACTTAATTCATATAAACTAAATATTTGTTGACCTTTTATATTTGCTAAAAAATATAAAAACATTTTACATTATATATTTTTAGTTTGAATTAATCAAACAATATTACTTCAGTCTTTAATATATTAGTAAAATGTAGAATAAATTCTCATCATAATTGACATGGATTAAAGTTTCCATTAGTGCATCATGAACGATTTATTTTTATGTTGGAAAATGAAATTTGTGATTTTCATTATGTTCTATAAAATGCTTTGTTAGCATGATGGAAAAAACATATAAGCAACACAAAACAAAAACAACAGACATTTGAATTGTTTAATTTTTTGGGTTTCTAGTTTGAGAATTGAGAGTATTACATTCATATTGGGTTCTTAGTTTCTATTATCAGGTACTGGGATAGTTGATATGTGATTGTAGCCTAGAATTTTGATTGCGTTAATATCGCCGCACTACGAACAAATAAAAAATCAATGAAAGAGCATCTTGTTTTCATGTAACCGTTTTTGTTGATCGTATTTTAGTACAAGTATTGTAATAGGTATGTGTGATCTAATATTCATCCCTCCAAAATTCTCTCCCAATTTTTTCCATTGAGACGGATTGTAGAAGAACAAAAGGTAGATGATGAAAAAATAACAGACAAAAGAAAAATCATCAGAGGCTAGTTTTAATACCATGAAAGTCTGAAAAGTTCTTTGAGTTTATTCATCATACATACATATAGAGATGGCAAATGAGGCTATGGAACGCGGGCCTTGCTCAAAAAGACTTGTTGCAGGGCAGTATTGGGTAGGGCTATTTATTAGGTTTATTAGTTGTTTTGCAACACAATTGTTTTACAACTCTTTTGATACTTGCAACTTTGACGGCTATCTTTGGAGAGAGAGATCTATTCGATTATTAGACTAAGATCTTGAACTCCCGTATTTATTATTATTATTATTATTATTATTATTATTATTATTATTATTATTATTATTATTATTATTTCTATGCAATTTATTCATCTATTCATCATGTTTATCTCAATCACGCCTGAGTAGTCTATTGTTAGATTTAAGGTTCTTTAGGATAGTTAATGGCTTGCTAATGTTATGAAATTGTTAGGATTATTCTAATTAATTATTTGTTTAAGCAAATCTTAATGTGAAGTTGAACTTAATGACTTCAACCTTAGATTATAGGATGTTAGAGCGCAAACGAAAGTTTGGTTATACTCTGACACATATCTTAAACAGTCTAAAACTATAGTAACAAACGAGAGTTAAACTAGAAGATTAGAGAACACATCAAACACACAAATCGTATCTGTTTAGAAGTAGCGTCGCAGTGGCCGTCGATCGACACTCCGTTAAGATTCAAGTGACTTATCTAAACCCTAAAGTTTGAGTTCAAAAGAGCGCTTCACTAAAACCTGAACATTTTGTTTGTTTGCATTACCTAGTTTACCTAAGAGTTCCTTTAAGTCTAATCTTTTCTAAAAATCTTCACAAAGCAAACCAATCTTTAATTCACTATTCATAAATCTATATTTTCATCTAGCTTTATTTCGAAAAAATAGATCTATTGTGTGGATTTAGAGTCTATGTAGATTCGATTCCTAATACTATTTTGAATTTCTTATTTGATAAAATAAAAAATAATTCTTAAAGTTAATTTGAGAGTGCATAATAAAAGCTACATTACATGGTTTGGATGACATTCGTCACGTCTTGAATCCAAGATATGTTGGATTATTGAGTGTAACAAAACGTGCAGTATTATTGACTTTTGTTCAAACTAGTGCTCATCATGTGATTTTGGTTTGTGCAGGTTCGTGGGCTTGTGCAGGTTCGTCGGCTTATGCAAGCAATGGAAGAATGGACGCTGACCCATTATGGCCTGTGCAATATGTATGGTAGGTTTGGTTCATGCAGATCTGTCACATTCACCGAGATCTGCTTGACAACAATCCCGTGGTGGAGCAAGAAGTGGCGGCAGGACAATCCATTTGCCATCACTAACTGTATTAATTATTTAAGATGCGATTCCACGTTAGCCCAGATCAACAAACAGGGGCCCATTTAGTGCTCTACCCATATATAACACCATTACTCCACCACAAGTCATAAACACGTGATGGGACATCTTACGTTGACTTTTTAACGTGTCCCGTAACTTACACCACGTGGGACATTATCCAGTTGTCGAATCTGACGGTGTAAGAACGACAATAGACTCTCATCACCGCGTAAGATGATAGGGTTGTCCGTAAATTTCTAGATCTATCTGCCGACGTTCCAAAGCAAAACCTCAAATCTTGAAAAATCTATAAAACCCATCAAACACGAAGATACATTCAAGATCCAAATAAGAAGGAAAAAAAATGATGAAGTCTTTGATTTGTCTCTCGCTCATCCTCCTCCCTCTCATCGCCGTCGTGGAAGGCAAACTCGGTGGCTGGAAGGACATCAAGAACTTATCCGATTCGAACGTGGTATCGCTCGCGAAGTATGCGATAGATGAGCATAACAAGCAGTCGAAAGCGAATCTGGTGTTCGTGAAGATAGTTGAGGGGCAGGAGAAAGTGGTCAACGGGATGATGTACAGTCTGAAGATTGCGGCGAAGGATGGTGGTGGTGTGACGAAGAACTACGTGGCCATTGTGGTGGAAAGGGTGTGGGCTCGTTACAGGAATCTTGAGTCTTTCAAGGCGGTGTAGATCTGATTTGGAATCTTGATCTGTATCCTATTTATATAGGTTTCGATTATTTGATATTTTGACATTATATGTTGTTGTTGTTTTTTTTCTTTGTAATAAAAGTCTTTTGGAGATTCAATAAAAGATCTGTTTACGAGATTTGATCGGTCGTGGCTTATCTGTTCTTCTTACATTAGAACAGTTAGGAAGATTATATTTGCCAAAATTGACTTGTTAAATGACTATGAATAAATGGAGTGTTGTTACGGTCAATCTTCTCTATAATTATAACATAAGCTGACGAAACACGCCAAAATTTATATGAATTTATAGACATCAGAAAAGAAAACATTGTAGTGGTTGTTTGCATAAAAACAATGTATGGTTTACTTTAGACGGCTAAGTAGATAAGATCTCAAATTTACAGATATGTTATGCCTAGACTCGCGTGGAGCTTCGCATTACCATGTATATATGTTATGATTAAATAAAAATATAGGAGTCTATAGTTCAAATGAGTAATGTTTTATGCTCCTTTGTTTGTTGTGAACAATCCCAAACCATTTAAAAAATGGGAGACGAGTGAATGGGTTGTGAATCACTTGATAGTAGTATTATCCATGAATAACAACTGATGTAAATCTAGAAGCTTTAATGATTTGTGGTTGGACACTCGTACTAAGAGGCAAAAGGTTTATCTGAGATTTGATTGTTGGATCGATTCAGTTCGTGTGTGTGGATACCAGTAGAGACACGACGTTTGGATTGCTAAATAACTTTGGTTTGTATTTAAAAACATCATGTATATTCAAAATTCTAAAATCTAAATTTTATATTGAGATTTTAAACCATATGAATTCATGATTTATGCATATTATATTTTGTAGGCAGAAAATCTGGGTTTGGGATTTGGTCGGCGAACAACAGTAACTCAGTCCATTCAATCGATTCCTCGGTTACTGGGGAAAGAGAACGTCGAGTAGAGGATCCAATAGCCGTGTCTAGGCTTTCTCCTTGGAGAAAGTGGTCACTTCCAACGGTGAAGCTTTGCATCGACGAGCTTTGCTCTTCTTCAGTGGCGGAAAAGCGATCTTACCGTTACTGTGTACGCTTCAGCAGAACAAGGAGAAAGTGGTCACTTCTGGAGCGATGAGGTCGTTGGTAGACCTCAGTCGCAAAGGAAGGGACTGGAATAGCGGAGAATGCAATGGTGGTTCTTAGCAGCCTGGCGGCTATCGAGGAAGGCAGAGAGAGGCCATTGTCGAGGTAAGAGAGAAAGGGAAAGAGTTTGTCGTCTTGACATTGTTTCAGCTTTGTCATGATAGTGTCAGGAACCGTGGGTTGCTTGTGACGGGACGCTTGTAGGTCTCTCTCAGAGCAGCAGCGTCAGTGTTAGAGCTAAACGCAAGGTAAGAACTTAGCTCTTCCTTGTTACATTTTTGGTTTGTCTAGCTTAATGACAAGAGTTGCATGTAAAGCTTGAACTTGATAAATTGTCATCGTTGTCTATTTTGCAGGCAGAAAGACTTTATGTGTTATCTTTGGGAGCCAAGGAAGGAATCTTGTTCATCAAGTCATTGAATGCAATCATGTGGAAGTTTACATCAGTCTAGAATGTATACATACTAAGTGTATGTTTGGTGGTTTTGTATAGCATCTTTGTGTAAACTACTGTAAAGAGAGATCAAATTAGTCCATGAAAGCTTGACTGGCTTTGATCTTTTCTTGTATTGATGTTAAGCTTAGTTTTTGAGGGTTTCAAGGAAATGCTTAGTGCTATTAGGCATTCAGTTTATTTTTTGGTGTGAGGGATGGGAATGTGCGCTGATCTTTAATGCAAAAAGCTTGTTCAAAGACAAATCAATTTTATAATCGGTATTTCTTGATCAACTTTTTTAGAGTGTTTTACACTATAAGACATTTTTAAATTTTTATTACACTATAGGTCACTTATTGCTACTGAGTTAGTTTTTGTGACCATAACCCAAACCATTGACAACCAGAGTCTATTTATCTAACTGAAGTGGTCATACAATTTTTTAAAGTTTATTACTTTTCTTCTTTTTCTTGTGAGTAAACAAACAAAATTTTGAAATCAAATAGTTTCAAAAGCTTCTTCTTCACATCTCACTCTTCAACCTCTCGATCCCTGGTCATATGTGCCGCAGCTCCTCTTCGCCGTGTTTCTTGGTCCTCCTTTGTGACCGCCGGTGAACCTCAGTCGAGCTCAATCGCGAAAGTGTCACAGCTTGTCTTCTCCTTCGCCGTGAAATCAACACAAACGGATTCTTCCATCATGTCATGCTCTTCAATGCAAATCATTTGTATTATGACAGTAGCTCGTGGTGGTTGTGATGCTCGAAATCTGCCGTGATGGAAGCATCCTCCCGTATTGAATAGAAAATAACAATTTTTCTACATGGAATCATGCTTCCATATTGAAACAAATTGATGAGATGAGATTTGCGGTAAATATTTCACATGCACACATGGTTACGTATTGAAAGCTAGGTTTCGAAGGTTCCCATTATATTTGCATATCACTCAACTTGTGCACATATATTAGTAATTTTTTTAAACACATTTAAAGGTATTTGCGTGTTTAAAATATACGTTTCAAAAGAAATTTACATGTACACATATGTTTTTGATTATCGACAAGGGATAATGTGTACAATATAAATATTATAATTTATCAGATATTTACATGTATATATAAGTTTGAGATACATGTTAGATATTCAACATGTTGTAAAGGTGTGTACATCCGTTAGCGTACATGTGTACGTTAATGGTTGGTAGCGTACAACAACTATGATAGTGTACATGTGTACAACAAATATGGTAGTGTACATATGTACAACACTAGAAAATTAGGTAAAAGATGAAATGGTAGTAGACTATGACTTTCATATTATTATACAAAGTATTATAAAGTTGTTTCTCAAGTTAATTGTGAAGAAGAACATAACTTAATAACAAAATAAAACTTTGCTCAAAGTGCTTTACCTTCTTCTTGCACCAACATGAGACAAATATGTTAAGGAGCTTCAACTGTAATATTATGTAGATGTTTCAGCAAGTGAGATGCATGAGTACACAAAGATTAATAGCTAATTTAAAAACTTTTGCTGTTAACTATTATGTTGGAACTTTATTGGAACATGTTTACTTTGTTTATATAGATGGTGGTTCAATGATATATCATGATTATAATAGTTTTAGCATCTTAATTTAGTTCATTTATGTTATTTTATAATGTATTTAGAGATTTTAGTGTAAATATGTGTTCTATTGCACAATCTAAAATTCTGAGAAAATATTAAAGAAAAAATTGCATATTTTAAGACTTTGAGACCAAATTATAAAGGAGCAAGAAATTTAAGGACCAAAATGAAGTTATCATAAACGTGTCCATTGTTACTGAGTTTCGATTTAGAACATAACAATGGAGAACGACATTGAGCTTGGCTCACCGACGATTACGGAAGAGAAGCATAAATCGACGGTGAGACTGTGGAGATCGTGATGTATCTAAGATAAAGGTGATGTAATCGAGGGTTTGACAGGTACGAATGATTTGTGGCATAGACAAAGTCAACATAGACGCAGTGGGGATTGGCGACGACTGTGAGGATGACCACAAACGGAGCGATGGGACATGCATGTTAGTGTAAGAAAAATGTCGTGGCGGTTTAAAGTTTAACAGAGATGTGAAGTCGCGGAGGAATTATAGTGCTTTCACGGTGAATAAGGAAGACAGAGTGGTGCAGCACAAGGTTTCAAAGGGAGTTTGTTTAGTTGAAGAATGCCCAAAAATCTCTTTGATGTTTCCTGTTCTCGTTGATTAGGTTAGAGTGCCGATAACAAGAGATAATATGACTTAAAAGATCTGTATAATTCGATTAAAAGATAAGTTTTTACCATACGTAAGAGCTTCGTATAAAGAGCTAATACTCAGAATCAACACCGACTAAACTAGGACTTATCTGTAACGACTAAATAAACCAACTACTACTAGATAAAGCCAAATCCTAATAACACCCGACAAATAAGGAATCTTGGTTAAGGACAGAACCGAGAGTAAATTCAAGGGATGCAGTGCATTATAGAGACCTCGCAGGAGTGATGCTAACAAAGGAGAAACTCGCAAAGGGCGACCAACCATGAATCTTTGTTGTTTCAAAGTTGTGATTAACAATATATTTAAGTTTGTCGCTAGAACTATGACAAGGTAAAAAAAGAAAGAAAAAATGGCAAAAAGGGACATCCTCATCTTTTGTTTGTTCAATTAGGACTTTTGATATTTTTGATTATTCTTGATAAGTTTTACCTTTCTGTAATGGGAAAAATAGTAAACTAAATTTTAAAAATAGAAAAAAATATCAAAACTATTGGAAAAACAAGTATGATTACTTATATGTTTAAAATTTCTTATAAAAAAATAGTGAAATCATATTTTATTTTATATCCTAGCTGGGGATATAATACACATTCTAGCAAGATACATTAGTCTACAATCGGCTTGATTTCAGTTAATAGTCATTACTCTATGATATACCTTTTTCTTATTTATGTGTCATAACCTATATTGCCTTTTACTTTATGTTACGCCTGTGGAAGAATAGACTTCCCACCCACCCTACATTGTTCTGCTCGACGCATGATACATATTCTAGCCGAATCGCAAAAATATGGAAACTTCCATATTTTGGTTAATATCTTTCTTAAATCTACACTAAATCTATCATGAATCTCTCACAGTATATTCTATCCCACGTTCTTTCTCTCGTTCTTTGTTTTCTCTCTTCTTCATCGACATAACCATCTATTCTCTCTATCAATACAACATGGTTCTAGTTCTTGTTAAAAACGCCCGCAAACTGTATAATCAGCCTTATAATCATAAAACAAAAGGTCATGAATATATCAATTCGGATTCATTATACGCCAACCCGAGTTTTGGTCGTGTAAAGCATGGTTTAAGGTAGCTTGGCCGCTTAATGTAGAAATCGAGAGACTCAAATATCGTAGGCAAACTAAGTTAGGTTTAAATCATGTATTAGGATTATAATATGTTACTAGAGCTGGACCCGCTCACCGAGCGGGTGTTAATTTAAATCTTGTTTCGTGATATACTTATATGTTTTACATATACTTATCTTGACTAATTAAGAATAAATATAAAGTCAACAAACGTAATATAGTTATTCATTTGTAACCGTCAATTGTATAATAAAATTCATGTCCTGGTAAAAATAATGTTATTTGTTTTTTTTGATCAAATAATGTTATTTATTTACATATGAGTTTTGTCAATTAATAAAAGAATTAGTTGGAATATTTTTAACAAAAATATAATATTATTTCTATATTATTCATATATCTTATTAAAAACTTAGCACATAAAATGTATAATATAAATTTTTACTTATGTATTTATATTTTGTTTAATGATATTTTTAAACATATAGGTTCATATGAACCTACCCGAACCCGGAAGAATCAACTCAAACCCCGTTTAGAAATTTATAATATCTACATGTAGTTTAGTTTTAGAACAACAAAAAACGATATCAAAAACCGATTTCTATTTGGATGGATATTTGGATGAATGTGAATAAATAAAAACTATTTATTAACCGGTTGGAATATTTGTCACGAATGAAATAATTTTATTCAAACATATGAAATTATTATGATTAACACGTAAATTAAGTGATGTTAATTATTATATTAAATATAATTAATGAAGTAATTAGAAAAAAAGAAAAAAAAAGAAAATGTAATAAAACATTTTAAAATTTGGATAAGACAACATTCCTAATTAGTAGCTTCATTAAAATATCATTTGCTTCATTTATTATAGTGTAATAAATCGATTAAGTTAATTTGGATAAGACAACATTTTTTAATTGTAGCTTCATTAAAATATCAATAACTTCTTGTAATAAATGGCTAAATTTTAGCATTCTCAGATTTGTACTTCTGTTTTAATAATATAGATAGGTGTGCATGAATCATTAAAAACAAGTCTGAATGACAGGAATCGGAAAAAAAATAGTGAGAGGCGATAAATTTGAGTTCTTAGTCTACTTAGGTTGAAAAAGAAAAGAAGGGTATTTTGTAGTTTTTCTGTTATTAATAGAAAGGTGAAAAATAAACACAATTGCTCTTTACTTCCCTCAAATCCAAGTTATTCAAGAGACAATTACATACGCAAAGGATTCACGTTACTTTTATATGTATACTAGTTTATATAGATAAAAATAAAAGAAAATTCAGAGACCAAAGCTGCAAAATTGGAATACTCGCTGGGTCGAGATTGCACAATTGAAAGTTTTGGAGTTAATTCGAGCAACAATATGTACAATCAAAAAGTTATGAGACAAATTCGTGATTAGTCAAAGGTTTGAGGACCTTTCTAGTAAAATTACCCAAAATGGCCATTGTTGCTCTTTGACGAGTTTTCCTTCGGTCCACGACAACAAAAGCTCATTTCGACGTAACTGAGATAGTGGAGTGAAGCTAAGAACACGACGGATTGGAGCTTTCAGATAGAAGACGGCGGAGTGACATCGCGAATTGACGCCGTGGAGGAGTGACATCGCGAATTGACGCCGTGGAGGAAACTAGGTCGCAGCGATTGGAACAGAGCACAGCCACAAACTCGACGACACAAAGCCATCACAGAGCAGTACACGGTGGTGAAGAGTTAAAGAAGACGATTGGAGGTTGTGATGAAGCATAACACATTTAAGAAAACAGAGATAAAGAACCATAATATCTCCAAATTTATTTGTTATTAAAATGAGAGATATTTATTAAGTAAAGGGTATAATGGTATTAAAAATAATTAAAATCCTACTAGGATAAAAAATTTAGATAAAGTCTTAGAGAGACAAACTCAACTTTTAGATGTCCCATTATTCCAATTCATAAGAAAAGAGAAATAAATTTTTCTTTTATATTCAATATACTAAAAAATAATATTTTATCTACACAACTATTGTCTGGCTTGAGAATGACTTTCGGTATGTATTCGAGATAAAAACAATTCGCTAGAAAATGGTAATGTTAGTGGTTGTGTTTCTTTCTCAATCCCATAGTCAAGTCAATTAACCGTAGCTCCTAAAGTTCTGTAGTGTTAGTTAAAAACGGCAATAGTTGGGCCTGGCTATTATTGGTAGTATTCACTAAAAATTACTTAGTTGCAAGAACAAGTCTGTGCACGTGATGTAGTGTTTTAAGGCCAGCCAAGCACGAAATAATATACTACCTCCGTTTCGATTTAGTTATCGTTGTAGAGAATTTTTTTTGTTTCAAAATAAATGTCGTTTTATAATTTCAATGCAAAATTTATTAGTTTTATCTATTATTCTATTTTTCTATTGGTTGAAATGTGGTTAGGTGTATAAGTAATTGTATTTTTATCTAGAAAATATGTAAAATTAAATAGTTTCTTAATCTGCGTGTAAAAACTTAGAACGACAAGTAAAACGAAATGGAGGGAATATGTAATTAGTAAATTGAATTTACTCTCTAAGATAGATTTGCTCGTCTCTCCTTTCTTCTCTTATCAGTCTCTCTTTTGCCAGTCGATCGATATCTATTAAAAAGAACACAGTTTTGTAACAGAAACGTGAGTATGAATATGTATGCAAGTTAGTACTTTTGGTTTTGTAGCAAGTTCTGGCCCTTACATCTAATATGTGTTCTAGTTCTACATCATTTCCATTCCTTTTTTTTCATTTGTTGGTCACTATTGCCATTTTCGGAATTAACCAAAAATCATGTATATATCTCATGTGCCTCTTTCCTAGGATCAAAATGTGTGATCGAAGTACGGTTACAAGTAACACAACCAAAGAATCAGATTGAGGTATAATCTGGTTTGATCTCAACCAAACCGTCATCGTGATTTTTATAGAGCCTAAAAGAAGGTAAATTTATGCCATAATTGGCTATGAAATTGTTTTAACCATTGTTGACAAAAATGCTTGAACCCTATGTTTTTGAAATTACTCATGTTAAACATCATAGGCACAGCTAATCCCAGATCAGTGGTACACATGAGATCTCATAACACCTTTTCTTGCTGTTCAAACCTCGGATAAAACCATACTTGCAGTTCAACACGAACATTTTCTTGCTTAAGTTGGGAACAAACTAAAAAAGAAAAAATAAGATTGTCAAGAGTGGGATTTGAACCCACGCCCTTTCGGACCCGCACCTGAAGCGGGCGCCTTAGACCAACTCGGCCATCTTGACTTACGTTAAGGTATCTCATAAACACTTAATTGTACGTACTCAATATCCATAAACCCTTATTAAACCCTAAAGTCAAGGACTTCAGTATGTATGAGCAATTTCCGTCGGTGACGATAGATCGATTTCATCCTCAACGCTAGAATGAGAACTGGCAGTTTCTGAAAGTCAATAATATTAGTAATAACCTAACTAACACCTACATACTACATATATATATATATATATATATATATATATATATATTGCACAAGAATCACTATTTCAAACAATGTGGGACATCTAATAGCCCCTCTCATACATGTTACATAGTAAGAAAACCGTAAGTTTCTGACATCATCTATCCTATACTAAAAGGAGAATAAGACCATCAAAGAAGGTGTCCACGTCGATATATTAAATAAGCCAATCAACTGTCTTTAGTTTGCCACGTCTTTCTCTCATTTACCCAACATAGAATTGTCTCATACCTCTCTGCTTCGTCTTCCTCCAAAGTGACGAGCAAACTGCCGTTATATCACTTCCGATTCTTCTTTGCCTCCACATCTAAGTCTCATAAAAAGTTCATGTGCTTATCATAACCCAAACAACATGTTGTTTCCCCTCCTACTAGCTCCACACCTAATTATATATCTCCCCTTCTTCCTCACTTTTCCCCTTCACGAAAACCAAATTTTCAGAGAAAATAATGACAACGAGAATGAGGAAATCAACCGGCAAAGCCCCTACATCTATGTTCTAAAATGATGTCGTTCATGTTCCAAGACACACGGAGCTACGATTTCGGTTAACCACACTTCCCTATCACTACTGATGATTTTCATCTTTCTGAACAAGATTTTTTTTTTGAACAATGCATATTATACTTTGCTGGTAATTACCATATCTAGATTTTTGAAATTTTCATGTGTTACATCTAAAGAACGAAGATACTGATTTTTTTTACTGCTTAGCTTTGTTTGTACTTTTGTGGCAGAGTACAATATTCAAAGCCAGGGCATGTCTACAAGTTTCTCAAACCACAAGGCTTTGCGTAGTCCAACAACACTGCTAATGGATACAGAGATTCAAAAGCCTACATAGTCACTGTTTTTCTTTATTATGATAAAATTTTGGGTATGATGTTATTTTTCTTTATTATGATAAAGAAAAATTTCTTGCATCAGAATAATTATTATTTTTAAAATTATTTTATGGGACAGTTTTATTTTGGGATCTCTTTTATTTTCCATCTCCATTAACATGTGATCATTTTGGTTTGCAGTATCTATTTAGAAGAGCTTCACTAACGCTGATGATGCTTTTGCATTTCTGAAAAAACGACAATGGTGGTGACCCATCAATTTATGGACCTTTTTATTCATGTTTATGTAGGTTTCTCTTTTCTAATTTTCTTCTCTTCCCCTATACAACTTGATTTGATAGACGTGGATGAACATAGTTTTCTGTCATAATGGACTCACGACAAAAGACATTAATGACCTGTGGATTCAAGCTAACTTTGATGGAAACAATCTAAAAGAGTTTCAAGTAACGTTTCTACATGACTCTCCTCTCTTTAAAACATGTTCATATAGATCATTCATAAGCTATAGTTCACATAATGCCAATAGCATCAGAAACCCTTGGTCTTGCTTTTTAAACACACACATGTTACTCAATTAATTATGTGACTCATTGCAGCAAAGAATTTCGAATCATACCCTATCTAAACAGAGATATGCAGAGGACGGAGAAACAAATGGTAACCAAGAACAAACAGTTGGTTTCAGTGTCAAGAACACAATATTGTTTCCTTCTGAAATGGAGAAAGGAATGTAGCTAGAAACATACTTTGCCTTAGATCAAGTGAGGCTAACCGTTGGATTCCCTCCCATAAGAATGCATTTCTCCCAAATGGTTTCATGACAAAACCCTGAACAACAAATCTTTATCTTCTTACATTTAAGATACATTTAGGTTTATGTGTCCACCCCCCCCATCACATTATCAACACTTCGCCTCCATAGACCGAAATATATTGATAATGTCCTGGCCACTCTCCCATGTGGTTTCTACGTTGGGTGAAGAAGAGAGAAAGGACATTCTACGCTGGTCTTATACATTATACTGTGTTCAGACATGTTAACCAAATGTGGAAGCTTTCATGTAAAAATAAATGTTGTAGTAGAGATTTAAGAAGCATCTTTGGAACTCTCAAAAGTTTAGGACAGTAAACTAAATTACTTATAACCAATGGATCAAGAATCAGAAATTTCAAAATCAAAGCATAGTCTTTCTAACCATTGTAGCAGCAAGTCATATCTTAAGACTTTGGAACTGTAAACAATATTATAATAATATTATTATATAACAAAAAGTAAATAGTGTTCAATTATTCAATATTTATAATACATATTTTATTAGACAATGGTATAAATATTTCAATTGATTTAGGTCATAAGAGCATCATTAACCCAAAAACTAATTTTGGATTTCTTAATGATATATAAGTATTAAATGTTATTTAAGAAATCTAGTTAAGAGACACCAACATATTTATGCTTTAATGGGAGTCTCTTATTAAAAGAATTTTTTAAAAAAATTATTGGTCTCAAGTGGTTGTTGAACCTGCTCCATAAACCTGTAGTGGTTGTTCTTGTAGGGTAGAATTTACTAAATCATGGATCTTCCCCGTAGCCTCCATTGTTAGTGGTCCCAAGTACCTGAAACTCTTCCATACCCTTCTCCACAAGAGCGCTCGCTGACTTCACAAGAAGAATAAGAAGATCCTTCACCATATCGAATCTCATATCAGAATCCAGATGATGAATCCCAAGTTTAACAGGTTTATGAGTTGGATTCTTGTATCCTCAAGCAAAAAATTAAAAGGAACTTGATTTCGTTGAGCAACGAGAGATAGGATGTGAAAGATCAAGTGAGACCTGAGAACGCCATTGGAAAAGGATATATAAATCTCGAGGACGCCATTGAAAGAGGCTTGATTTTGTTAAATTCTTTTTTATAGTGACACGTGTCTTTTAAGATAAGGCTCTTCCTCCCCCTAATTAAGAGACTGTTGTTATTGTATATTTTTTTTTTAAAATTACAATTACACTAGAAAACCTATCTAAGAGACAGGGATAGTCCTGCTCTAAACAGATAGCCAAAATATTTGCTTCTCACTATTCATCAAACATATTCTAATAATTTTATCTTAACAATTCAGTGGACCAACATTTAAACCTAAGAGCACCGCCGCGGTTATAATTTAACTGAATTTTCTTACTTGAAAATTATTTTAAAATGAATAATAGAAGAGAACCAGAGAATAAAGGCAAAATCGTTTCTATAGAGATATTTTCTGGATTATAAAAGATTGTAAGTCCACATGTCCTTCACTCATTACACAATTCTATCTTTTCCTTTAATTTTTTTTTAATTTAAGCATTATTAAAAAGTAATATAAAAAGCCTAAAATTTCTTGTGAAAAAATTATCACCGCTGATGCCCTCAAATAAGAAAGGGCGTTTAAAACGGTATATATCAAACTTAATATAGTCACATTGCAGACTTTACATCCCAAATATTATAAAACTATATAATAGATCGACAATGGTGAAATTTACACTATGGGATAACCAAACATCTATGTTTAGAGATACAAATCATAAATAATCAGAAAAATAAAGTGTCATGGTGGTGACAAACATTATCCCAAAATATATAAAGGTAAAATCAAATATAAACTTAAAAATCTAATTTAATAATTAATAATATTTATTTACATAAAAATATTTCTTTACTCGTAATTGACCACAAGTTTAACTTTAAAAATACAATGAAAATCATCATCGACATCAAAAGAAGGAGAAGAACCATGTTGAAAACATGAGTTAGAGCTAAGCCTCTCATCTACAAGTCGAGAGATAATAATCAAAAAACACAACTAAGAACAACTTCTCAACATGATCCATATTGTTTATGTATTCTAAACTCATTTTTAGTATCTTAGCAAACCAATAAAAGATTTCTTTAATATAAAAATGCGAGAAAAAAACTATATGCAACATTTAAACAAGAGAAACATAGCATGTCTCCTTTCTTATATTATATCCTACCACTATATAATTTATATACACATCTACAATTTTATATTTACACAACAAAATTAGTAATAAAAATTAAAAAAACAATTATCTGCAGCGCAGAAAACATCTAGTATTAGTAAGGAACCTAATTCACAACTAAAAACAAAAACCCAGTTTAATAGTGAAAGATTACAATATATTATATATATTGCCCAAGAATCACTAGTTTAAGCGATGTGGGATATCTAATAAATACTTGGTCCGTAGAACGCAATGATATAAGGTTATGTGAAAAAGGGTTTTGAACAACAAGAGCTTTTTATGTATTACGGTATAAGACATTGTGGAATAGTTTCAGAAACGATTAATAAGAGAAAACGATTTGGTAATAAGTGAAAAGGGTTGTTTAAAATAGAGAGAATGGCTCAGTTCAGCGGGATTATCGACACAGAAACGAGTCTCCAATAAATTTAAAGGAAGAAACGCCTAATTCCGGTCTGTTGAGCTTGAATATTTCCGAGTCATCACTGCCTTTTATCTCTTTATCATCTCAAGAGAGTATCAATAAATAAAATTGAAATAGTAAGAACCAAGATAATTAGACAAAAATATTGTAAAAGAAAAAAAAAGGATTTCATATAAATGAAATGTAGGTGTCATGGCCGGTCCCAAACGGTAAAGGCAGCAACGCCGCTCCGCAAGGCGATGGAATATGAGACCTTTACAGCGACGGTTTCGACGGAGAAGCCCTTTTAAAGGCTCCTTCTACGTCTTCCACTTGCTGTTCGTTTTCTTTGTGACGTTTACTTTTAGGGTTATGCAACCACACATTTTTAAAGATTGCCTCTTCTCTAAGTAATTGATTTCTTGGAGAGAAAATCGCGTCATGTTTCATAAGAAATTAGAAATAAACACAAAGACATCTAAAGTTTACTAATAGAAAGAAAACTGGTTGGACATAAGAAAGAAAGGTAGATGGTGAAAAATGGATATGTGCGTAGCAGTATTTATATGAAATACGGCGGAAACCCTAGTTAATTATGTGATTTGTAGACTATGGTCAATAGACTCAATACTTTACCCAACCAAAATAAGTAATGGGCCCGTTCAAAATGCAATCATAAAAAATACAAAAATAATTTGCTTTCATTGACAGTTGAACTCAAGACCTCCCGCTTACTAAACGGGTGCTCTAACCAACTGAGCTATGAAAGCTTGTTGATGTCGTTCCTACAATAAATTTTAAAACATTTATCGGATAGGACGTGGCTTTTCTTTCATCAATTCATGTTTGTTGACGCATGTCCTTCCCATTTCATGCTTACTAAAAGTAATGATGTATAAAAACTGAGAAGCTCTCATGCTTAATAAAAACGTAATTACTTGACTATCCAAAGTGAAAGATAACCTTATCTAGGTCACTTTACTCTGTTTTACAAGGTAAACTGTGAAACTTGTTAAGGTTCAGACTTGTACCCTGAAATGTGTTACAGAAAAAGAGTTAAGGTGCAGACCAATGTTTTGAAAACCGGACCACACACTGACTTCGTATAGCTAATGGTTGACTGGTTGGACCAGTTCAACCGATTTTTTTTTATATTTTTAAAATTAAATAAATATATATAAACATATATTTCCATTATATAGATTTAAAATGTAATTATATATATTATATATCCTCTTTTCTCTTTATTAACTAGAAAAATAAACAGTAAGCATAAATCTAACTATTATACAGTAAACAAGTGAATACTATGTAAAACTGAAATTAATAAAAAACCAGACTATTGATTGTTCAAATTACCGTAATATTTATTTTTACAACTAAAGTATCAGATTTTATGAATATATATATATATATATATATATATATATATATATGAAAGCCAAAAATATATTTGATTACATTCTTGCTTAAGAAAAATGGAACTAAATAGAAAATCAATTATTAGTAATAAGTCAAATAATGATTATGAAATATTAAAATTTAATAACAATTAAAACACATTAATTATATGTTATTTTAGAACCGAATTTTAAAATTTACCAAGTCACCGGTTTTATCGGGGTTTTGCCGGTTTTACCGGTTTTTCTCAAATTTGAGTTCTTAAAAGACAAAGCTTAGAAATTCACTATTTTTTTTTCAAATACAAATGAAAATAAACAACATGTTTTTTTTTCTTCTTTTTGAAGTGTAAAATTTATAAATCTTTGTTGTTGTCTCTTCTTCATTGTCTAAGTCTTTGTTGTTGTCTCTTCTTTACTTAAATTGGTTTCCGTCGAGAAGATCTCGTGACAAGAAGCCGAGCCAAGAAAATGATAGTATGTGAATAATAATAAGCCAAGATTTACTCAAAAATTTGCTAATTAAATTTACTAAATAATTATTTTACTATGTACTTATTAGTAGGTTATATCGATTGCATCGGATAGAATTGCATTATTACATAACATACATCATGTACTCACTAGCGGCTTTGGGCAGAAGTTATGAAACATAAGCTTCCGGCCCTTAAAAAATATTTCATTTTTTTAGTCAAAATTTTCAATATTTCTAGTAGTTCAGTTGATAAGACCTTGTGGTGGTCATGCTAAAGGTATCATATGTTCAAATCCTCTTACCATCACTTATAATCATTTATTTTTTATAGGCCTTCAAATTTTTTTGTGCTTCCATCCCAAATTTTTTGGAGCTTTCTCAGGGCCAGACCTGCGTGTATACTTAAGCTAATTAGTTAAAATAATTAGACAGTGAACTATAACATTATTGTTGGTGATACGATGCAATTTCTCTTTTTAAAGTAAATATATGTATGTTTTCATACACTAATTTCCTTTTTGACTGAGGCTAAGTTATTAGTATATAAAGTACAAAGACGTAGCATATACATGGATACATATAAGTACATCAAGCAGAGGAGTGGCAACCAATCAAAAACAAGAATCAATAGGAACTCAATGAGTACCTATGTAGATCGTTAGAGCATCCTTATCCCTAAGAGCATGTTAAGTACTCTTAAGAATATTTAATTAATTTAAGTTGGAAAAGTTAGTTTAAGAGTGATAGTTAAGAGTAAAGACAATTTGAGTGGTCCATTGCATGTATCTTAATATTGGTTCTTAAAAATTAAAAATTATTAAACTTAAAATTTATTGATGATATTTAACCATAACATTTTAAATATTAAACATAATATTTTAAATATAGATAATGATAAAAAAGATTAAGAAATAAAATAGAATGTTTTGAAAGAAACATCTGAATTCACTCGTCTTCATTAGCTCCAAATTTATGCCAAAGATGTTGAACCAAATCATGTTTAAGTTGTTGATGCATTTGTCTGTCACGAATATTATTTCGAGCTTGCATCATATCGGGCAAATGTGTAGGCATATGTGAAGAAAAAGCAGGCTCGACATGTGAACTTGCAGTCGATTCTCTTTCTTGGAACTCTGCAACCTCATACTGGGTGTGTTGATCTCGTTCATCTTCTACTATCATATTATGGAGTATGATACATGCTCTCATAATTTTACCAATTTTGTCTTCACCCCAAAACAACGCTGGATTTTTTACAATCGCAAAGCGAGCTTGCAAAACTCCAAAAGCACGCTCGACATCTTTTCGGGCAGCTTCTTGTTTCTGAGCAAATAAAACTGCTTCCGGCGTTTGTGGTATAGGAATAGATTGGATAAAAGTTGCCCATTTAGGATATATACCGTCGGTTAGATAGTAAGCCATATGATATTGTCTTCCATTGACAAAATAAGTGACTTTCGGAGCTTGACCGTTTATTATATCATCAAAAACAGGAGAACGATCAAGAACATTAATATCATTTAATGTACCTGGAGGTCCAAAAAATGCATGCCATATCCAGAGATCGAATGAAGCAACCGCCTCTAAAACGATCGTTGGTTTACCCATACCACGAGAATATTGTCCTTTCCAAGAGGTGGGACAATTCTTCCACTCCCAATGCATGCAGTCGATGCTGCCTATCATCCCGGGAAAACAACGATACTCTCCAACATAAAGTAGACGTTGAAGATCAGCCGGTGTCGGTCTTCTTAAGTACTCGTCGCCGAACAAATCTATTATACCTTCCACAAAATTTTCACTGAAATAATCGTTCCATAATTGAACGTGCCCTGCTTCACGATTTCTTTCGATATAAGCTCGTTTGCCTCTTTTTTTTCTTCGTTCTTCTTGCTTAGTGAGAAAGGTGAGATTCTCAAAGGCATCTTGAATATGTTGATCCACGAGCTCTCCAATTCTATTATCCAAATTTCGAGAAGAGGAAGCCATTTGTGGTGATTAGATGATGGTGTTTGATGTTTGGTTTTTGGAAGATGAGCTTTGTTGTGTTTAATGTTTGGTGGCGATGGAAGATGAGTTTGTTACAATAGAGAGAAGATAAGTTTGTTGTATTCAGAATGAAATGAAAAGAAACAATATCATCTTATAAATAGATATCAAGCACAAGACAATACAAGACAACATACACCCGTGAGTCCACAAGACAATAAAAGACCACAAATCACAAAGACAACATACACTAACTGACTACACACCCGTGAGTCCACAAATCACAAAAAACACAAGACAATACAAAGACCACAAATCACCGGTGACTGGACAAGACAAGAACCCGTGACTACACACCCGTGAGTCCACAAATCACAAAGACACAAGATAATACAAGACAACATACACTAACAGACACTAGACATTCCAACATATCGTCTTCTTCTTCTGTTATCTTGCCTTCTAGTTGTGTTGAACTTGATCCCCTGCAAAGCAAAAATACACTCCAAAATTAAAACATTTACAGTGTAAAACAGAAACATATACTTATATTAATCAGAGAAATATTACACATCAACTTAGATATTAAAACATAGACTTAAATTACACAGAGAAATATTACACAAGCATATCTGAAATCAGTTTTTCCTTAAGTGCCATTTCTGAGTCGGTGAGTGGCTCTGTTTTTAGCAGTAAACTGTCAAGCAACTTCCCCTTGTTAACTTTATCCTGCAAAGTTAACAACTCTGCAAGGCTCTTCCCTTCTTCAACCATTGACCTTGTTGCCTTCGCGGTCTTCCCTGCCTTTGCTGCCTTGGCTGCCTTAACACCAATAGGCCTAGTCGTTGTTTCAGTCTCTCCATTGACTGAAGGCATAGATGCTGAGGACTGAAAAGATTGGTCTTCCCCGTCCCTCTTTCTTTTTGAACCAGAGCTTTGCTGAGTACTTCCATAAGTCCCACGCCACTTCTGATCATTCCGAAGCTCCCTCCACGCATGCTCCAATGTTAATTTCGCGTTGTAGTTGTTCTCATATATTTTATGTGCTTCCTGCATAACATCATCTTCACTTACGCCACTGCCTCTATGTTTTGAGGAACTGTCATAGCACCCCACAAACTTGCAGACAGCTTCATTAATTTTTCCCCACCTTTGCCTGCAGTGGTTTACCTCTCTCTTAGGAAAATCAGCGACCATGGGACTTGAATTATAGTAGGATGTTATCCTCTTCCAAAAGGTTCCTCCTTTTTGCTCATTCCCCACCACTGCGTCCTTGGAGGTGTTCAACCATCCACTGATGAGGACCAGGTCTTCAGCCGTAGACCACTTCACCCTATGAGCCTTACGGTCATCACCAACTTCTGGACCTGAAGCTTGACTCGATCCTCCAAGCTCGGGAGCAGGTGGAAAACTCATAAACTGAGTTTGGTATGCATTTGTAAGTGGTTGTTGGTTGTTAAGTAAGTGTAAGAAACTTGAAGACTGGCTATGATGAGGATCCATTAAAGAAGCAGACAAGAAATGGAGAAGAAATAAGAAGGTGGTGATAAAAAAGAGAAGGAGGAATGAGAGTTTATAGACGGCAGAGAATGAAGGGAAGGAGGAAGGCATTCATGACAATCACTTTTAATTATGTAGCTACCCATCACTTCTATTTATCACACAACCATAACCTTACCCTAACCAAAACATTAATTACAGTCTGTCCTAAATTAATTCTTTGCAAACCGGTTGAAAGAGTAACACTAACCTTTGGCTGCAGTGAAGCTTGAGTCGATCGTCACCTAACTAGCTTAACTTGTTCCTTGTATCTAACAAGAGAATCATTAAATATAGTTATTACTAACACAACCATAATCTACAACTACACGTGAACATTAACTACAACCTAAAGAGTTAAATGAACTGAAAAAGATTAAAACTTTTACCTGTTTTGCTCCACCAAATGGTCTCCTCTTCGTCGTACCACAAACACACATGAGATAACACTTATTTAGTTTTAATTCATTTTACCACAAACACATAGGGAGATTGCTTCATTTTTAATCGACACACAGAAGCAAATCAACATTGATCCATTCGTCCTACTTCATATTTGATCATAGACAAAAACAAATACAACTGATAGCAAGCTAAAAAATATCCAAGCACAGAAGCAAATCAACATTGATCCATTCGTCCTACTTCATATTTGATCATAGACAAAAACAAATACAACTGATAGAAAGCTAAAAAATATCGAAGCACAGAAGAAAATCAACATTCATCCATTCGTCCTACTTCATATTTGATCATAGACAAAAACAAATAAAACTGATAGAAAGCTTAAACATATCCATTTTACTTTTTACCACAAACCGAATCAAACACATCAAAATTATAAAACTCCGATCATAACAAGTCTACAAAAATCAATCACATGTGATATTAAACAAGAGGAGGACTGGTTTACCTTTCGATTTCAATTGAGCCACCAAGAAAAAGCTTCGACGAGGAGACCCACCAAGAGACCGATTTCAAGAGTACCAACAAACTACACACAAAACAACAGATCAGACAAAGAATATGCATGAGCTAAGACATGCATAATCAAGAAGAAAACAATACTGAATTACCTTTCGATTTCAGTTCATACAGAGCGAGAGAGAGAGAAACCGAAAGAGAGAGAGAGCCACCGAGATACAGAGCGAGAGAGAGAGAGACACCGCCGATAAGAGAGATCGGAGAGGCGTCGATGAGAAGAGCCACCAAAGGATCTGCTCCCTCGAAGAGACCAACCCAGAGAGAGAGAGAACAACCACCGACAGATCTCAAAACGAGAGAGATAGAGACGACACCGAAAGAGAGAGAGACGACACCGATACTCCGTCGGAGAAGCCATCGACAAGATCCACCGAAGGAGAAGGCAAATCGCCTTGGAGAGAAGAGAGTTTTCAAGAGACAGAGAGAATGAGAGAAAGAGAGATAGAGTCCGAAAGCGTAAACGCGTAACCGACCAGCCGGTCCAATGAGGAGGTGACGCGTGGCGCTAAGAGGTGCCCTTCAATGCTTTTACGGAAGAGTTGTCTCTACGCCTTTCTTCCTTTTCTTAATTTTTTTAATTAAATTAAAATGCTAAGAGCATCATTAAGAGTACCCGATAATGATGCTCTTATAGTTGTAATATATTTTCTCCATTTCAAATTAAATGTCATTTTAGTTTTTTCACACTAATTAAAAAAATTGTTGAATACTTTATTTTACTCTTATTTAATAATTAGACTTCAATTGCTTTTAGTTTTTTTTTTCTTAATTCATTTAAAGGTAAAAGTGATAAATTAGTGACATAAATTGTATTGAAATTTTAAAACGACATTTATTCTGTAATGAAATTTTTACTCTATAGCAATACTTAATATGAAATGGAAAGAGTAAATATATATCACAAGCATTAGCTCTGAAACATGTAATACTATATATGATTGCATTTGAACCATACATATCATTATTCATTACCACCTAGAAGACTCCTTAAAAGAGCATAACGACCCTAGAAGGTTATACAAACATTTTTTACAAATTAAAAACAAAAAGATGAAGAAACAATTTTATGAATTTACAGATGCTTAGAGACGCAGAGAGGTATCAACATCGTCGTATCGATCAGTCCTAACCACCTTCTTGTCGTCTTTATTTGGCAAGTGATGAAAAAAACTAGGCTTTTCAATGGAATCAGATGTGGACTGAGGGCATAAGGAGAGGGAGAGGAGCTGCGGTGACGAGGAAGTTTGAGATTTTAGAGGTAGAAACTGGAAGAAACAAAAACTCGCGGGTTGGCTGTAATATTGTAAGATTGTGTCGTCCTGGTGGTTAGGTTTAGGGTTTAGGAGCTCTCGCTCAGCTCTTAACTCTCGCGTTCTCTGAAGTTTTCTGAATCTTTCTTGAAGCAACATTATTGAAGACTGGATTACCATTTGTTCCTTTCGGTCTCTTGCCATTGAACTCATGACGTATAAGGTATAAAAATAATGGTAATGATATATATGAGTCGTGGAGAGTGTGTTGCTGTAGGGGTTGAGGCCATGTTACGTATGTTGTGTCTATTTATATATGGAGGAGAACGTCGATATTTCTTGTTATTTAATCTGCATGAGAATATAGGGTTGTTGAATAATTCGATGAAATTCTGAAAGGACGAGAATCAGGAGTAAAGTAGGAAGAGAACAAGAGGAAGAAGGCAAAAAGGACCGTCTAAGAATTGTAAAAGGAGAATGTGTAATGTGTGAGTGGCGATTTGCATATTTGAATCTCTTTTTTACGGCAACAAAAGAAGAAGAAAAATTGGCCAAAGTAGAAGATGGTTGGGAGGAAAATGACAAGAAGAATGTTTGAAGGGAAGCACATCGATTTTGTTTGAATGATTATTGAGTTATATAAACCCCCTCCATTCATGCATCCCACTTATCTTCCCCTAAGGGTTATTTTTCTAATGGAAACTTTATTATTTCCCACGAAACTAGGTTATGTGCTTGAATTGAATCTAGATTATATATATAATTGTCTTGTTAGTGCTTGAATCATCTTATACATAATATTTCCAGTCGTGGATTGTCAAGGTAAATACAAAAAAAAGTAACCTTGCATATGTAACGCAAGAGGACCACCAATAATAAGAAGACTATATGGCTGTAATTGTCACACTTTAAAAAGAATTAATGGAATTAATAGGAATGAAACAAGATGAATGGAATGTAGTAGACAAATGAAATGAATCTATTCTTTAACAAAATTGTTATGGAATGATTAGTTTTGTATTTTATTTAGCTTTTTATGGAATTGATGGAATGTCCATTCTATTTCATTTATGTTAAATGGTAAATAATTTTTTTGGAATAGATCATTCTACAACATTCCATTCCAAAAATTATAAATCCAGTTACATCATATATATATATATATATATATATATATCTTCTGTAATTAAGAATCAAAAATGAGATTATACTATTCCTGGGGGGAAAGTGAATAAGAAAAGAGAGTGAGTGACAAAAGGGTTTAGGAGAGATTTTGGTGGCTTGGGAGATGGTGAAATGGAGCCACTTCTTTGTCTCTACATCAAATCTTCTCAGTGGAATTTAAAGTTATATTATTGGCATATCATTTAAATTGAAACACATTTTCAAGAGGAGTGTCAAAAGTTGTTAGTGGTTTCTATAAATTAGTTGATCCACTTTTATGTTTTAACTTCTTATGATTTGGCACGTAGTGTATTGGAAAAAAGAAGACAAAACGAGTTCAAGAGTAGAGAATAATGATATCAGCATATAATATTATGTGTTTTAAAGTAATAAATTATTGTGAAAAAACCAATAGTTTTTACTCAAAGACATTCCTCTCGATCTCCTCGTTTTGTCTCTCGATCGAAATGCTAACCTAAGCTCCCTTCCCATACATGATGAAAAACATCCATGCATGTACAATATTATATACCCAGCCAATCTTGATATTTTGGAGGCTACAGAGCTAAAAAACTAAAAAATCGTCAAAAACATTTTGATGCACAAGGGTGGGTTCAGTCCCAACTTCTCCTAAAGTGATGAGAGACCACTAAGAGTATGTTTATTGTTGGGAGGGGTCTCTTAAAAAAAAGTGAAATTCAACTTTTTTTTGGGCTGATTTAAAAAAAATAAAAAAAAAAACCAATTACGGACCGCCATATGTCAGTGACGCTCACGAAATAGTGCAAGAAACGTTTTTTAATTTGGGTACCGAAAGAATTGACCCTTAAGTTTTAGTGAAACCCACGAATTTTATACTAATATTTTTTTAGGGGTTCATAGACCAAAAGACTCCAATAAATATGCTCTAAGCCGCTTGATTAAAAACATTTTGCTTTTATTTTTGGTTGATTAAATATTTATTTAATTTGCAGTCGAAAGTCCATACTATTTTTGCGTTGGGCAAGAGCCGACACTGATATACTCAAGGTAAGTAAGAATTACTATGTAAATCCTGATTAGTGAAAACCTCTAACAAAAGAAGTGAGACAGTAAAGAGCGGGGGTTGAAAAGAGAGAAGTGGACATGGGGATGTAAAGTCTGAAAGGCACATCAAAAGTGGTGGGAGCAAACGTTTGTCGGGAAGTAAATGGAACGTAATGGCATGCATACACCAAAGCTGCAGATGCTATACGACGTTTAGGGTTTGTATTTACATTGTTTCTCTCTTTATTGTTTCTGCTTCGGTATCTGCGAATTTATCGATAGCGCTCTGATTTGATGATAAACCCAATTAGATGGATATGACTAACATAATCATAATTAAGTGGGCTCGGAAGAGACAAAACATAAAATGTCTTTAGATTAGTTGAGGGAAATTAGTAAAATGTCTTTAGATTAGTTGAGAGAGATTAGTGACAAGGCGTGCCTATTTCTTCTACTCCCATTACAACTACTCCACGTAAAATTAATATGTTACAATTATATTTTAACATTTTTTTACCCTCTATGTTTTACGTTTAGCCCTTATATGTACCCCATACTTTCAAACTTTGGATACCAACCCTTCTTCTTTTGTCCTTACAATCAGAGACCATATTTTAGCAATTACTAGTTCCATAGAGTGTTTTAAAATGTGCTCTTAGCCTAGAAGTGCCTAGACGCTAGTAGACATGAGACTTATTATCGGGGATCCGGATCCAATCTGAGATACGTTCTGAATCCGCTTAGAAAATAAAATATTTGGGTGTCTGTATTCGGATTCGAATAATAGAATCTCAGATCCATCCAAACTGGATTTTGGATCCGAATATCTTAATTTTAAGTCTGAATATCTGGACCCATGTTTTTAAAACATATTAAAATTTTAATTTTATTAATAATATATTTGATATATTAATATTTTTTTATATAATTAGTTTTATTATATTATATTTTAATTTTAATAATATTACTTTCATATATATATATTTATAAATTTTGTATAAATATTTAATTTATGTATTATTTTAAAAAAATATATATTTTAAAAATAATTTTTATTTTTTTAATTATTTTTATGGATCCGTATCCGGATACCATCGAGTATCACAATATCTAGATGGATATCTGAAAACTGAATACCTGGAAGGCACATATCGAGTTCCAGATACTAAAACTACATATCCAACGGATCAAGATCCGGCGGATCCAGATCTAGATACTTTAAATTTCTCGGATATCCGATTCCGTCCCACCTCTAGACGCTAGGCGATAGTCGAACATTCCGATTTCGTTTACATTGATTTAAGCCGTTTACAAAAATTCGGACACCTAACAGTGTCAAGGGCAAAATTACGCAGTCTAGGTGGGTGCATGCAGATTTTAGGCATCTATTTTTTTTTAAAGAAAATAATATAATTTATGTAAAATTTTTATTATTAAATAACATTTATTTGAATTTAAAAATTATCAAACTAAATTAATTTAGAAAATAAGTTTGTATATTTATTCATCTTTACATTTATGTTAGATTAGTTTTTATTAGTTATTTGAGATGATAATTTATTTATTTTAAAAAATTATATATTTTATATTAAATTTTACCAAAGTGAAATCAATGACTGTATTTGAATTTTTGTTACAAAAACTAAAATACATGTAAGTTTAACTTATATCTATCTAAAAATATTTTGTCCGTCTAGCCTAGACGTCCATAGTTACGATTAAGGGTATGATTAGTTTTTTCGTTACCATTCGCAAACGCAGCTCTTGCGGTTGATAGCGGTAACTAACGTTTTGCAACAATCATAAAAAATTCTATAAATCGCTTCAAATCGTTGGAAACTGTTATAAATCTCTAAAATCAAAAGCTGGTTACAACTAGCATTTGCAGTTGCGAACGATTGCGGGATGATAAAAAATACTCTCTTTTCAAGAAACTATCGCAAGCATAGCGCATTTTAGAAATCTAGTTTCATATCAACATTTGAATTCACTATCTGACCTTTCCTCGCGACTAATAGCAAGACTAACCCCATCACATGTGCGGGCAAACATAAGTGAACTTCCTTTACGACTAATGAGACAAGTACCCCGACTTAATTATCTTATTAAATAAATAATTCAAAATTTTAATTTTTAAGTAGTTAACTCAAAACTTATGATAATTTCCTCTTCTATTTTTTTTCCCTAAAACCGTCATATATCAACAAGTAAAATATCACTTTTCTACGAGGTTTAGTAATGTGCTTTGCTCACACTAGCAATCAGTTAGGCAAAATTACAACAAGATGGTTCCAAATTGGAATTACAATATGACTCAACACTAAACACACACCATAGTTCGGCATTATCAAATTTCTTGCATTCAATGAGATACACATATATCTCTAACTCAAACCCAAAGATCGAAAAAGAACGTAGGCCATGTCCTCTTAATTTCGTATTTGATATATGAACACAACAGCATTGATTCGTATTCCCAAGAATGGATTCGTGCTCGTGTAAAAAAGCATAAGTCAGCAACTTGTCTAAATGTGCAGTTCTTTTTAACCATCTCTTAAATATCTTCATATGTCTTCCTCCTTCTTTACATGCTTATTCTCCTGAAAGTATCTTTCTAAATCACTTTCAATCGTAAACACAAAACGCATCACGTTTTAAACTTATAATACACACAACACGTTTTGTTCAAATAGTTCTGATTCTTTTCCAGCAGCTTATGTATTTCCCATACAATTACAAGGTGTATTACAAAGAGAGAGTAACAACACATCAGGTAGCCGGCCACTACCTGGTCATTTTAGGGGGTTTATTGAATTAAAGATTTAAGAAAATTCAAGATTTGAGTAAATTTAAGAAAATTCGAGATTTAAGTAAATCATAAAAAGATTTGTTACAAATTTTATAGAGTTTTCAAGAATTTTCAGTTTTTAGAAAAAATAAAATAAAATATTTATTTTAAATAATATTTTATTTATTTTAAATTATTATAGTTTGATATTAGAATCATTTTATGAAGTATATTTTTATTTCATTTCAAACAATTTGAATTTGTTTTTAAACATGTGAAAGGATTTTATCTTTTCAAAAAAGTTTCAAATACCATGATATGATATGAGGTGGTATTTATGTTCATTGTTTTTACACTATAAAATATCATTTAAACTCCATCAAATCTCATTTGATGAATTTTGTCAACAAAATCCATATTTTTCAATAAACTGAAATTTGAAAGAATTTATAAAAATGACTAATCCAATAAACTTGAATTTTAAACAGAATTTAGAAATGCTAAATACAATAAGAGGAAATTTGAGAAAAAAATAAAATTCTCTCAAAATCTTTATCCAATAAGACCCCCTTATTTTTCAAACCAACCGGTATTTGTTTTTTTTTTTTTTTAAATAATGGGCTGATTCTCTCGAATAGAAGCCCAATAAAGCCTGTCGAAAAGGGTTAACTCCATAGTTAGTGTTTTTTTACTCTTAAGGGCTTGAATTTTGTTAATAGAAACGAAAAGAGTCTAATACTTATATTTTGAAACATCTTAACCCTCTTGTCTGTTTTCAATCTCCTCCAGTTTCATATGAGCTCTTCCGCTTGAAGGAGGCTTGAGATTCTGGAAATCTACGACGGAGAGTGTAAGTTCCGATTCTATAACATAACTCATTTACGAGGATCTAAATCGATTCATAGATCAGATCAATTGTTGTTTTATCCAAGACATGACGGATCGAATTTGAATAAAAGTTTGAGTTTTTGCAGAATCAGTAATCATGGAAGGAGAGAATCTGATAAAAGATCGCGGCTTTGTGGCCGCTCCTCTGACGTTCTTCGTCGTCGTCATCTTCCAGTTGCTATCAAAGAGGCTAGACCAGTTGAAGAAGGTAATAAACAAAACGTTTTGGTGTTTTCATGAGTAATCAATCCATTTGAAAGTCACATTCTTTCTGAAATTTATACAGAAAGGGTCGAAGAACAATAGGGAAGCAGAGCTGAGATCTGAGATTAAGCAGCTTTTGAGAGAGGCCACTGGATTGTCTCAGTAAGCTGTTTGTTGTGTTCATGTTTTTTTTTTTGGGTCTGAAGCTGTGGTTGAAACATCCATGTGAGTGAGTTTGTTTATGTTTGGTGCAGGCCAGCCACGTTTGCTCAAGCGGCTAAACTTAGGAGGTCGGCAGCTGCTAAAGAGAAAGAGCTTGCACAATGTGAGTATGCCTAGTACATGTCAGCTCTATAGTGTGATGGTAGAGGTTATGATGTAATGCAATAGGGTTGTTAGATTTAGAAATGAATACAGTCTGGTGATTGATAGACCTACCAGAGCATTGAATCTTTTTGGTCTTGTATAGGTGTGTGTGTGTGTGTGTGTTTAGGTTTTTTTTTTGTTGCGAAATTCAGATTTGGAGCAGCATAACAAGGAAATTAATCTGTCATACGATGTGTATGGAAAGGTTCTGCTTGCTTCAAAGGTGCTAAAGTGGTTTGTTTCAAGTTTCTTTTTTCTTATGTTGCTTAAACTCCGTATTTGAGATGTGCTAAGAACTTTGTCTCTAGGTTGTGGTATACCTAATCTTGGTACTTTGGTTCTGGAGGACTCCAATTGCCATTATTGCTAAGCAGCTTGTTCAACCCTTTGGTGAGTAAAGTTAGATATAGCTCTGGCTTTGGTACAAGATAGGTTAAGAAGTTACTGAATGTGGTGTGGTTCTCAGGGAGTTTGTTATCTTGGGGGACAGGAGGTCACTTGACAGGCCATGTGATGGTAAGTTCCTTCTTTCTCGATCCATTTTTTTGGGGGTTGTTGTGAGAATTAGAGTGTTGGTTGTGTGAAAATGCAGGTTGGGATAATACCATGGCTGATACTCTCAACCAGAGTGAGCAAATATGTGTGTAGGTTCGTGGAGTTCTGAATCACGGTCCAAAAGAGAGTGGAGTCTAAGGTTTTAGGAGACACTCGTTCGTTTCTCATCATCTACCTTGGCAATTTTGTACATTGTATGGATCTTATTCTCCGGTTTGTGTTGGATTTGACCAATAACAGGTGGTTTTGGGTTTTCATAGTTGTAACGACATTGGCAGAATGTCATTACATTACAGGACATCAGTCTCCACTCTTACGTATTGTCAATTTTCATCTTTGAATAGCCGACTTTGGACAACCAAAAGACGCAATGCATGTGCTTCATTAAGATGCGCCAGTATAAGATGTGCCAGTATGTTGCAGCGAGCATCCACTTTCACCTACCTCATTAGCGGTTGATCTTAATTAATTATGAAAATTTTGACCAAAAAAAAAAAATTAATTATGAAAACAACTCAAATATAGTTCTTCATAGAAAGTCAGTAAAATGGTGGCCGACGCCTAGGTTTTCTCCACCCAGATCTGTTGCCTTCTGGGGTCTGGTGTTCATCACCGGCTCCGGAGAGGCTCCTTCGTCGTTCCTTTTGTCTGTGTTCTCGTTTTCGAATGTGTGGTGTGCTTGTCGTGGAGCTCTCTCGGGTCGCTCCTCTTCGGCGAGGTAAAGCTGTGTTCTACGATTGTTTTAGATTTGTGGCTCTGTTGCTGTCTTGTTTGGGTTAGAGTTGGATTGTCCTTTTGTTGGAGTCTTAGTAGAGCAATAGGAGCCTTTTCGACGGGTTGTTATATGGAAAGAATGTGTATTCCGGGATTGGTGTTTCTCGTGCTCGTTTGGCTCGATAGTCAGTAATGCTCTGTTCATGGTTACTTCCGCTTCCTCTTGTCTCCTCGAGCAGTGGGTGTCTCATGTTTGTCAAGGTCTTGTTGTTGGGGTTCGACTTTTGGATGGTATACAGCTGTGGAGCCATCTACTTGCTTCTCTCTGTGACTGGTTTACAGAGTGTGAAGTAATAAGACGAAGCAGTGGTTTCGATTTTCAGCTCATCTCT